>VZTJ01005459.1:526843-589784 GCA_013397795.1 Orthonyx spaldingii | reverse complement strand
GTTTATTTTTCCCCTCCTTTTTCACGCTTTTATTTTTATTTCGCTTTTTTTCTCCCCTCCACCTTTGTAGCCATCACCACCGCTCTCTGCCCTGCTCCCCGCTGGGGCCCTTCACCTCCTTTCCCTTCTCCCATCCCTCTCCTCCCTTCCCTTCTCTTTGCAGCTGGAGGCCGCCCCGCATCCCTTCATCCTGGCCCATCCCAGTGCTCCCAGCAGGTGCCTGGCACTGGGGAAGGACAGGCCTTACTGCAGGGGACAGCCCCTCACTCCTCGGGGCGTCTGCAGAGCTGTCCCCAAATTCGGGGGGCCCTTGGTGACGGCACGGGGGGTCCCATCTCTCTTTGCAGCTCTGCGCACGGACCCTCACCTCTGGAACGGTGCCCTTGGCAACACTGGCAGCAGCTCGGGGTCCCTGGGACGCCTCCTTGCACCCCACCAAGGGGTCCTGCAGGTATTTCGGGACATCCCTCCCCGGGCTGGCGTCCCGGCCGTCGGGTCGTGCCAATAAAGCTCTTTCCTCGCGGCTTCCCGCATCCTCTCCTTTGTTCGCGGGGGTTTCTCGCCCGTCTCTTAACGGCGGCCGAGGCAGGACCCCCCCGGAAGGACCCACGCTCAGCACCAGGTGGGGGATGAATAGTCAAACCCGCCCCAAAATAAAAACCTCAGCCTTGCGATTTGGCAGCCCGCGGGTCGCCTGCTCAGCCCTGGGCGGGCGCCTCCGCATCCTGGACCTCCAGGAGGGTCCGAGCTGCCAGAGGGCTCCTGTTTAGTGAATAAAAGGGGGGAAATGAGAGACATTTGGGGTGCCTTCTCTTTGGGATTGCCCCCATCCCGGCAGGCAGATCCCTGCCGTGCGGCATCCCTCTGCGGCACCGCCGGCCCCGCAGCACCCGGCCCTCACAAACAGGACAGATTTTCCTCTGGAGCTGCGGCATGGGGGAGAAAAACTAGACCTAGATCACCCCAAATAAACAAACAACCTGTTTTCTGTCTTGCGAAATGGCCGGGATGAAGAGACGCCATCACCGCGCATCCGAAGGCCTGGTACCCCCGGCAGGGCCCAGCTGCCTCCCTCGGGCTCAGCCCAGAGGGATGGAGACGAGGGAGCAGGAGGCTCTTATTAATACTAATCCCAAGAAATATTGCTGTGCCCTGAATGAATCAGGCCGGGGGTTCCTCCAAGACCTTTGCCCCCTCGAGATGAGCTGCAGCGCGGCCCCTCCTCTTCTGGGTGGACACTTTGGGAAGGGAAATGGCGCGGGAGGGGCCCGGGGGGGTGGACAGATGCGTTTGATTTTTTCGCTGAGGGATGGAGGAGGAGGTGGCACGATTTTATTCCAAGCACGTCAGCTCCCCCCTCCCTCCCTGTCCCCTCCTTCCTCCCTCCACCCGCAGTCCGATGTAAACATAACGGCAGCGACCTGCCAGGCTCCAGCCCCACTTGGATTATGGGGGGGAATTAAGCAGCTTTGATTAACGCAGCGATGCCCCCGAATAACCTTCAGGTGTCTGGCCCTCAAGGTCGTGCTCTGGAAGGGGCCGGGGCAGGGACCCCGGGGTACCCATCCCGTGGGCAGAGGGAAGGGAGAGATGGAGGGGACTCATGGAGAGCAAAGATCCTTCCATCTGCGGTTTTATGCCGGTTTTATTTCTCCCTGCCCACGCCCACCCCTGACCGATTCGCTCGCCGCTGCAGCGCTGGTTGGGCTGGAGATGCTCCGGCTCCAGCGGGGAGGTGGAATGGAAGATGTGGGAAATTCCTCTGTTTCCCTCATTTCCCAGATCTCTGTCAAGCGCCAGCCTCGCTCTTCACCCAGCCCCATAAAGGATGACGGTCTCCATGTAGAAAGGTCTTTTCCTCCATATCCCTGCAACATCCAGCTGCTTTTTTCCGTTTATTTTTATGCCGTGTACCTCCATGAACCACAAACCAACACATCTCCTAGCAGCAGCAGTCCAAGTGGGCGTTTTATTGGGAAATCTAATCAGGTTTCGAGGGGAAAATCCTTTCCTAATGCCTCAGCTAAGCAACGAGCTCGATTAAATTGTTCAGACTATAAAAAGTGCCGAGAGTCCCATCTCCTTTTTCCTCGCTGCTTTTCCTGGACAGCGCTGTCATCTCCGCGCTCCACTCCGCTGTCTTCAAAGCCCAAACAAGCCTCAATGACACAGGACTCACATGTCATTCCCCGACATCCCCCCCGCCCCGCCTCCCCCCAGCAACAGAGTCACAAATCATCTCAAACACTCTAAATTTAGCCCGGCAGCGCGACCACGAGCAGGGATTTCAGTGACATCACTGCTGGAAATTAAGGGGTCAAACAGGGAGGCTGAAGGCGGCGCCCTGAGGAGCGGGGATGACGCTCCGTTGATTCTTCCACACACCGAGGCCACCCTGACTTGAGGCATCTCAAAGCAATCCCTCAAAATATATTTCCCCCAGCACCCAAAGTGCCCAGAGTAGAGCAGCCTTTAGATTAATTCCCATCAGGAACTGTGCTGAAAGGCCCCGATGGATCAGCACTGGACAGGGAGAATCCAAAGGAGCAAAGCCAGGGAGCTTTGCCCCATGCAGAGGTTGGGAGAAAGGGGACTCACATCTCACCCTGGAGCTGGAAGGTGGGTGCAGCACTCCCTGCATGGCTGGGAATGCCAGGCCAATGTTCCCGTGGCACTTGCACAGTTGTGTGTGCACCCAGTCCCTGGTGGTGCTGAGGTTACAGGGTGGGGATGCTGCTGTGGTATCCCAGTGGTTCCTGCCTGCTTTGCTCTGCAGAGCCAAAAAAATCCCTGCACATCGGGAAAAGGGAGCCAGGGCTGAGTCCCGAGGTGGGAATGGGGCTGCTCTTGAGTGCGAGGTCCTGTGTTCCAGAGGATGAGGAAAGAAGAGAGATTCCCATGGCTCCTACTGCGCTGCAGTTGGGGCGGCAGATCCCGAGCTCCTCGACAAGATCGGATGGATTCATAAACTCACACAACCACAGGATGGTTTGGCTTGGAAAAGACTTGGAAGCTCATCCCATTCCAACCCCTGCCATGGGCAGGGACACCTTCCACTGTCCCAGGGCGCTCCAAGCCCCGTCCAACCTGGCCTTGGACACTTCCAGGGATCCAGGGGCAGCCACAGCTTCTCTGGGAAACCTGTGCCAGGGCCTCCCCACCCTCACAGCCAACAATTCCTTCCCAATATCCCGTCCAACCCTGCTCTCTGGCAGTGGGAAGCCATTCCCTGTGTCCTGTGCCTCCAGCCCTTGTCCCCAGTCCCTCTCCAGCTCTCCTGGAGCCCATTTAGGCCCGGGAAGGGGCTCTGAGCTCTCCCTGGATCCTTCTCTTCTCCAAGCTGAACAATAAATTACTGCCTGGGGGGCCATAACCTCTTTTAAAGTCATCCAAGAGGGGCTGAGATGATACTTTTAGGGACCTGTTACTGACAGCACCTACATCCTTTAGTGGTCAACCATCTTTCACTTCCGCTGTGGTTTTTTGGCAGCACAAAAAGGCTGGAAAATGCTGCCTCTGCCCTTTGAATTTTATGTTCCCCTTGGCCCAGTGGTGAGAAATGAAAACTAAACCAACAAGCCAATGGCTCCTGCAGCATCAGTTCCTCCTACGGGCACAAAATACGACGTGGTGGGGGAGAGGGAAGAGGTTGGGGACTCAAATCTGACATAAATCCCTTCGGCCACGGCAGCGCATGAGGATTTCTCCGCTGCTGATGCACACGGTGGCAATTCTATGAATGTTCTCTTATTTTTATGGAGATTTTGCCTTTCAGACTGAGTGTTTCCGTGTGGCACCAGCTGTAGGGATGAGCTAATGCAAAGCTCAGTCATTTCCCTGCTCACCAGGGCCTTCCTCCGCAGCCGCTCCGAGAACATCTCATCCAGGGAGAGACAAAAGTGATGCGTGTGCATGTGTAATTCCCAATGTCAGTGTGTTCAGCGAGGAGCTGGAATCATAAAAGTTATTTCATTTATTACAATCATACATAAAGCCTCTTAGAGCTGCAGACTTGGAATAGGCAATTATGCCCATAGGTTAATAACACGCAGCGATTTGACTGACAAGTGGAATTAGATTTAAACACGGCAGAGTGGCAGCTAAAGGCACTTTATTAAAGCTGTGGCTGGGGATTTGTTCAAAATACCAGTTGCATACCTTTCCTGGTAAAATATTTATAGGTAGCACCATATTGTGGCCCATTATATTGCATTTTCATCTGAGCTCTGAGCTCTGCTGTGCAGCGAGGAATTTCTCTGGTCAGGTTTTCCTGGAGAGGAGGGAAATGCCCGGGGTTGCTTCACGTGGGGTGATGTGATGGGATGTGATCACAGTGGGAAGGGGCCACACAGCAGTGATTGGACCTAGGAGGGAGCTGGATTTACCTCTCCATCCCCTCTCCTGATCACTCCCCAGCGCAGCATCCTCTTAACGCTGCCCTCGTTAGCCCAGACTTGATGATCCCAACAGCCCAGACAAAACCAGGATCAGTGACTGATACAGCCAATAAAATCAATATTTGATTCTGTTGGTACTGGGAATTTTTCCTGCTACTAGGAAAGAGTCTCCTTGTGAGCTTAGTTTATTGTGGGACGGATTCCCTGCAACCAGGATGGAGTCCCTGCTCCTGGGACCTTGGAATACCACATTAGAGAAATGTATGACAGGAGAAAACACTTGATCCTGCCTTGGGACAAGGAGGTGGGTTAGAGCCCAGTATTTCCCATCATTCTTGGAAAAAACCCCATTAATTTGCTTTAAAATAATACCTAAGGACCAGCTGGGGCTGGGCCAAGTGAGATCCAAAGGTCTGGTTCCAACCTAACATCAGTCCATGCACCTAAACTGGAAATGAGGATTAAAATCCCAAAGGCTCTTTGTGTGCCACTGCCATCACTGGCAGCTAATGGAAAAGACAGGTGACACCTGAAATGCCCTTAAAATTAATTTCCCAATTCCCATCTCTTTCTTTCTTGCCTCATTTACGTGGTGTGAAAAACCTCTGTATAACAAGAGCTGCCTTGCAACCATCCATGGGATTTTCTAGGGGTGAAAATCCAGGAGCACTGTACGGGATTCAAGGATTTCACTTTAAAATTAGCAAGGGCAAAATCAGCAGAGAAGAAAGGGCAATTCAGTGTCTGGAGAGGGAAAAGTGGACAGTCCCTGTTTTTAATCCACTCAAGGATGGTACAAGCAGATCTCCAAGCTGGAGGCCAAATCCAGCAAGGTACAAGGAGGATTACAGATGGATTTAACAGAGGGACAACTTCCCACCCAGAACAGCACTGGCAAAACAGAGAGTACACTCCAGATCTCCAGATTCCCATTCCTCTGAAACAAAACCTTACAGCTCAAAATCAGGCTTTAATCCAAAATGCTTTCTTTCGTTTCAGGGAAGGGGAAGCTGGAGGTGCACTCAGCTGAAAAAGGAGCTTGAATCCACGATTCCATTGTCATTCCCTGCCTGGCCCCAGCGTATTCCAGACCAGGAGCCATCCTCTGGCTGCAGATGTCCCAGCTCCTTGCAGGGGGCTGGACTTAGGTGACCTTTAAAGGTCCCTTCCAACCCAACCCCTTCTGTGTTTCTATGATTCATAGGTCACTCAGTGATTCCTGGTCCTCAGGATGAGGAATTGGCTCCAGGAAAGCTCTGACTCCAGATTTTGGTCCTTCAGAGCTCTCCTACCAACCTGGGGACCCAACCTCAAATTTCAAACCCCTTATTACCCAGCAATTAAACCAAAACGAAGTCTGAGAGCACCAGATATAAAAAGATCATCCCGGTGCTCCTCATGCATTAAATATGAAGGCTCAGATCCTTCCTGTGGTGCCAAGGCAGGGGAGCAGCTCCCTGGGCTGGGATTACCTGGTCCTGATCCCGTGACCTTTCCCCAAAGACCAGCCCGTGGAGCAGCTCCCCACAGGGCCAGCAGTGCCACCAGCCCCACACACAAACACATTTTCCCAGCAGATTTTTCCAGCAGATTCCCTGAGTACCAATGGGGGAGAAAGTGCCAGGAGATGAATTAACCAGAGGCGAGTGCGGGGCACCAACTCACTCCCAGGGCAACCCCCTTTTGTTGAGATGTTCAGGGGAGAAGAGACCTCCTCCTTTTTTTTATTTTTTTTTTTATTTTAAGTGCCCTGAAAGATTTATAACCCTTTTTGTCAGGTGCTCCCTCCTATCACCGATAAAACTCACTCTGGCACGACTGGAGCCCAGGATCAGCTTTTAAAGCGTGGCAGAGAAAACCTCTGTGATTTAAAGCAATCATCCAGTCCTTGGCTGCAGCCCAGCCCAAATTCAGGGAGTATCCCAGTGCTTCCAGCCATGGAAAAGGGGTTCATGTGTGAAACCCACAGGCAGCTGACACAGGGGATCAGCTTGACTGAGCCCAGCCAACCTCTGCCCTCTCAGCCCAGTCCCTGGTGCACTGGGTGTAGGTGATTTCTCACCCTCAAAGAGATTCTTTTTGTGTAATTTTACCATTTCGTGAAGGTATAAATATCTATAGGAATACATATACACACATATGTGTTGTTTTCCCCAAAGCCCCGGGCCCTGGAGGCAAAACTCAGGGTTTTTTTTTTAAAAACCTCAACATCCAAAAGCTTTGAGGGATGAGCTGAGTTTACTCGAGCAGCTGAAAAAAAAAAAAAAACAAAAAAAAAACCGAAAAAAAACCCAGAAGGCAAATCCAAAGTACATTAGAAAGAGCACTAAAAATACAATCAAGAAATCAGAAACAATTTTGTGATCCGGGGGTTTCTTGCTGGGTTTTCTGGCAGTTTGGGGTTGGAGATAATGGCAGTGGGAGTGGAGGGCGGCGTGGTTTTATTTCAGGATCAATATCGGGGTGGAGCAAATGGTGTCTTTTTTTCTGCAAGGCTGAGAAGATCTAATTGTGCCCTGTTTTGCACTAATGCAGCTCCGTGGCACCACCAGAGAGTCCCAGAGTACCCAAAATGTGCTTGTTTTCCAGTCCATCCCTGGTTTTTGTCGTGCATCCTGTCCATCCTGGTCTCCCCCCGGCAGTTTTTGGGTTATTTCGAGGATGCCCAGATCTCTGCTCCATCCCTCACTTAAGCCTCAGGGTAAAAAAGGGACCAACATCATCCTGTAGGAGTTCCCACTAGGAAATAAGGCTTTTAAGGATGATTTTAATTGGGGGGAGACTTCAAGGACATACCCAGAGCTATCCAGGAGCAGAAAGTGATTCCCAGGGAGACCCAGCCCAGCCCCTCGGCCATGAAACCACAATTGTCATCTGTGATGAACAACAGAGAGGGGAACGTACAGGAAACAGCAATTAAACCATTAAAGTCTTGGGCAGCTTCCCAGTGACCAGCAGCCTTTAGGTACATAAATATCTCCCACGGCATAAAAGGAGCTATTCTCTACCCATTATGTCCCCAGTGACCTTCAAGAGGGACAAGGGGGTTGGGATTGTCACTCTGAACTGGCATCTTGTGCCCCATCTGAGCACTGACACCTCCCTTGGGACAAGGATCTCCTGCTCCCCTAGAGCAGTGCTTGGCAATCCCAGCAGAAAGTTGAAATCCAGTTGGGATCCCAGTTGAAATTATCCTAATTTCTGCCCAGATCTGCTTCCTACAAATCCCTGGCTGTGACGTAGGGGAATAACTGACCTGGAAGGTGGCAAATGTGCTGCTGTTACCACATTTCAGTGTTGAAATAGAGGTTTCCATGCTTGATCTGAATGTTTGGTGCTCATGTTTTGTATCACACCCCAAACACGCTGGGGGATCAGCCCCAGACCACGGGGAGTTTCTGGGCTCCAAGTCCTCGTGGCTCAAAGTTTACTTCAATAGTCAAGCTGAGTGAAATGCAAAATATCTCTGTGAGTGCTGAAAAATTTGGTCAGTAATTACAAATGGTTGTCCTTTAATTAGCCAAAGGAACAGCCCTGAGACTGAGATTGGAACCGAGATAATCCAGGGGAGATCCATGATCATGAGAGACAGTGACAACCTCAGTTTTCATCAGTCAGAAATCATTCTTGGCAGGTGCTGCTTGTTGGGAGAAGAGTTTTGGGGATAGACATCAAGACTGATTGCTCCATTCAGTCTGGCTGGGTTTTGTTAAAACCATCAACAGCAGATTTAGTGATGTTTACCTTGAAATGACCACCCTGGGTTTCCAAAGCCGTTCCTGCTTTGGCAGGCCTGGATCTATGACTCTCTGAGATGAGCAGTGCTGCAAACCCCTCTGGATATTCACCCTGGGGAGGCTCAGATGTGCTGTTCTGGTGGTCCCCGGGCAGGAGGAAGCGCTCCCCTGCATCCCCATCTTCCCAACACCTGCACAACATCCCCCAGCTGGCCAGAAACCCCCGCTGCTGGTGCCAGGTTTGGTGGTTTAACCCCGAGAAGGGCTGTGGGGTCTTTACCGCGTGCTGAGCTCGGTGGGGATGGAGAAATGGAGATGTTTATGGGAATCTTGCAGCGCTTGTCCCTTCCCACCAGCCATGGAGGCTTCCCCTGCAATTCCTGCTGCTGCACGGAGCGGTGCTGCAGCAGAGAGCGCCTGCAGGATGATGAAACGCAGAGGGGCCGTAATGAGATTTCAAATAAAGGCAGCTTTTCCCCTGGCGTGTCTGGTCTGGATAAATCCAAACTCTTGGCAAAGCAAAATCCCCGGGAAGGAGAAGCGCCCTTGACCAGGCGAGCTGACCCATCCCGCAGGGACCGCCGGCCTCGGGGGCAGGATCTGATTCTGGCACCTCTGGCCATCCCTGAACGTGCAGCGCATCCCGCAACATTCCAGAGCAGCAGCCGCTAGAGGGGGGCTCAGCACCGAGAGAGGGACTCGGAAAATCCCTGCGGCTTTTGGGGAGGAGGAGCGACGCGAAAGTCTGCGTGGAGGCAGGCGGGAGGCTTGGGGAGGGATGGATGCGAGCGGTGCGCGAAACCACACCGAAATGCCGGCGTGGCTTCCCAAAGTGCGATCCATCCGCTTGGTAAATATTCCTGCAAATCTTCGTGGAAAGCGATGCCCTTCCAACGGCACCGAGGGGCTGCAGGGCTGGAAGGAGGCAGAAGAGGGGAAAAAAAAACCAACAAACCCCTAAATGTTTTCCAATCAGAGAAACGCAGCGACAATTTGTTGGTTTTAAGGAAAAGCTGCCATAAAATATCCGTGACTGCGTCCCTGCAGCCAAAGGATTTTATTTTTTATGGAAAAACAAGGCTCGGTGATGAAGAGTTGCCAGGTGAGCCACAAGTTTGGGATGGACATATCCAACACTTGGGATGGACATATCCAACACCTCGGTCACTGCTGAGGTCCCTCTGCCCCTGGAGGGTTTTTGGGGAGCCAAGCAAGGTGCTCCCCTGTCCAGCTCCCACCCTGTCCCTGCCTGACCTTTTCATCACTTCCCATGGCTTGTAAGGAAGATGGGGACAAACCTTTTATTAGGGTTTGTTGCTATAGGACAAGGGGTGGTGGTTTTAAAGTAAAAACCAGGTGATTTAGACTAAATATAAGGAAGAAGTTTTTTATCATGAGGGTGGTGAGGCTCTGACAGAGGTTGCCCAGCGAGGCAGCAGATCCCCATCCCTGTCAACATTCGAGGCCAGCTTGGATGGGACTTTGAACAACCTGACCTCTCTGAAGATGTCCCTGTCCACTGCAGGGGGTTGGACCAGATGAGCTTTAAAGGTTCTTTCCAACCTAAACCATTCCATGGCTCTGTGATCACACACCTGGGGGCAGAGCTGGACCTACAAATGCCCCATTTTGCTGGTGCTGACAGAAATCCACCCCTAAATGCCTCCCTATGAACCAAAGCAGAGATTCTTCCTAGAAAGGCCAGGTCTGTCCATCTCCGAGCTTTTTTCTGCAAAGCTGAGGTTGCTCTTGCCTGGGAGGGGAAGGATGGGCTTTTCCCAGGGGGAACAGTTGCTGCAGGACAAAATGGTGCCCCCATCGTGGGGTCCTGGTGCTGGTGGTGCTGCTGGTTGCTGGATGGATGGATGGATGGATGGATGGATGGATGGATGGATGGATGGATGGATGGATGGATGGATGGATGGATGGATGGATGGATGGATGGATGGATGGATGGATGGATGGATGGATGGATGGATGGATGGATGGATGGATGGATGGATGGATGGATGGATGGATGGATGGATGGATGGATGGATGGATGGATGGATGGATGGATGGATGGATGGATGGATGGATGGATGGATGGATGGATGGATGGATGGATGGATGGATGGATGGATGGATGGATGGATGGATGGATGGATGGATGGATGGATGGATGGATGGATGGATGGATGGATGGATGGATGGATGGATGGATGGATGGATGGATGGATGGATGGATGGATGGATGGAGGTTGCTTGGTAACCCCTCAGCACTGGGGAGGGAGCACAGGAGCAGGGAGAGTGGAAGGGCCACTGCTGCTGATGTTTGTGTGGAATTCCCCCAGAGCATCCCAGACCTCGCTCCCAAAAGGTTCCTGACACTGATGGTGGAATCACAGAATCAGTAAGGTTGGAAAAGCCCTCTAAGATCATAGAGTCCAGCTGTTTCCCCAGCACTGCCCTGTTCAGTACTAAACCACATCCCCAAGTGCCACATCCACACCTTCTGAACACTGCCAGGGATGGTGTTTCCAGCACAGCAGTCCAAGCCCAACTGGTCCCAGGCACGTATTTCGTATGTCATGAGGGTGCAAGCCAAGGTGAGCCAAAAAATTTGGTCCTGGAACATCCCAGGGAAAAACAGCTCCAGCTAAAGAGTCATGGTTGGGAAGGACAGCCACCAACTCCAGTGCAGAGCAGCACCTGGATAAATGAGTTTATTTGGAGAGGGAATCTTCAAGAATCACTCACAGGCTGTACAGCTTTGCTGGGCTATTGCAGTTTTGCCAACAGAAATCTGAATTTCCTGGAGTTCTTCCTATAGAGCTCTGCTGCTCTAACCTGCAAGGACACAGGCAGGGGAAACTTTCCATTCAGCCTGAACAGTTTCAAACAGGAATGGCTCCACAGCCAGGGAAATGCTCAGCCATGGATGATGCCTGCTCCTCCAAGGCCTCCCCAGACTGGGTTTTTCCAGTTTTGCTTGAGCACTGGAAATCCTCCTCCTTTTCCCCCTGTGTAGAAGGTGCCTCTCTCTTTCCCAACCCACTGAAGTCTGCACACAGGAATCACAGCTCCAGGCTGGGAAGCAGGACCAGATCCATGCACCTCGTTCCTCTGCTGTTCCCTATCCCCACTCTTGGAGACAGGATTCTGGGCTGGATGGGCTCCAGCCTCCTCCAGGATATCCATCCTTGGGATATAAAGAACTCCTCGCTGGATGAGGAGCAACTTCCCTAAGGGTGCTGCTCTTTTTATGTCTGTTTTAACACCATATCTGCATTATTCTGAGGCAGCAAAGGCTTTGAACCAGGCAGCCCCTCAGAACAAACTTCTTAATTTTATGTGAATGCCCAGCATTTGTGTTTCTAATCCAGAATCAACATGCATTTTCCGACAGCAGAAGCAAATAAATTTATGCCACTTTCATCTACAGATTTCTTAAAATATATTTGGCTTTACACACAAACCTTTTCTCTGTTTGGGTTTTTTTGGGGTTTTTTTCGATTACAACTTTTCAGATTTCTCCTGAAAGGAGGAAGCTCTTCCAGAGCACAGGAATTCCCTTCTCTCCATCACTTCCCTTCCCAGTGTTTTGCAGATTCCCTGTCAAACATTCCATACCCCGCCCTCCTGACTGCTGTCCTCAGACTCTTTTTCTGCCCCTCACCCTCCTGCCACCAAATTATTTTGGTGAGTGCAATTTTTTTCTGAGATAATCTTTATTTGCATTAAAATACCGATGAAAACACAGTTGTTTGGAACTGCAAAACTGCAAATTTTGGAACTGCAAAAAACAACTGCAAAAACTGTACAATTCCAAGTAATTCAATCTCATATTATTTTAAGTATCACACCACCACTCTCATCCTGTGCCTTTGTTCAGGGATGGGAATGATTTTAAGCTGCAGGATAATGTCCCTGTGAATTTAAATTGCTCTATTAAACATTAATTCTTATGGGAAAATTTGTTTTCTTTTCCATCAAACCACCACAGAAATACTTTTTTTTCCAGGGCCAAAGTCTTGTTGTTTAGTGGAACTCCTCTCTACTAAAGCTTTCTGTCTTAAATTTTAATTTGGAGCATTTTTCTTTGCACAATTTTGCCTTTCCTTTGTTATTTCTATACTTTCATGCAGGGCTGCTCTTCATTTATATTTTTTTTCCTTTCTATCTGTCTGAATTCCTGCTTTCTGAACATCATCTCCATCAGTGCAACAGTCGGATTTTCGTCCTTTGAACAGAAACACCCTTTCCTGAGACAATTTCCAGTTCATCTTTTTGAGAATTTATCTTTTATCTTTACATCAGGTGCAGAAACACCAACATAGGAAGGATTTCTCCCCCATGTAGGCTGAAACCTTCCCCAGTTCAATGGGATGTTTTCCTTGGCCAAGATTGCACTGCAGCTTCAAGTAAAAGTTAATTTATACCTCAGCATCCAAGTCATACATAACACAAATGCAGTTTCTATTCTTGGGCTGATTATATTCTGTATTGTCCAAATTCCCACTCCCAATTTTAAGGGATCTCCTACCAGACTTTAGCTGAGATTTTCAGCTCCAAGTCCCACTACAGCCGCAAATTCCTTTAGCTTTCCAAACCTGCACATTATTTTCCCAGTCTCAAATTTCTTTTTGGGAACCAAATTTCTGACACAGAGCCAGCAGGTGGGTAGTGCCACTAATTCCTTCTCTCAGGAAGAATTTCTTGTCTGGAAGAATTTATTTTCAGGAAGAATTTCTTCATGGAAAGGGTGGTCAGGCATTGGAACTGCTCAGGGAAGTCTGGAGTCCCCGTCCCTGGAGGTCCAAGGAATGCCTGGACGTGGCACTCAGAGCTCTGGGTTGGTGACAAGGTAGGGATCATTCACAGGCTGATGGTCTTGGAGGTCTTTTCCAACCTAAATGCCTCTGGAATTCTGTAAAGCATAGCAGAGACTGGGTTAAAACCATGAGTCAAAAGAACCTCTTTGCTTTCAAACTCCTCAGAAAGAGCACTCAAACCTTTAACTGGAGAAAAGCAACAAGAAGCCCATCCCAGGGGGATGAACCATGGGGGTTCTCAGAGCTCAGATGAACTCACAGGTTTCCCTGGATGCACAGGCATGGATCAGAATGTTGGTTATAGGCTGGAGGAGGATCTGTGACTAAAGACATGCCTGGGAGCTTCTGTGCTGAGAAGAGATTTGAAGGGGGTTTGGGCAGGGAAGAAAACCCTCCCCAGTGCTTTTCTTTAGCTGCTCATCCACAGAGGAGCTCCCAGCAAAAGCCCAGAGCTTGTTTCATGGTTTAGCATTCCCGTGCATCCTTGGGAAGCACCTGACACAGAGTTTCTGTACAAATAACCACAGCAGCACTGTACAGATGACTTACTTGGTTTCCCAGTGGGTGTGTAAGTAAATTAGCAAAAAATAAATGTCACGCAGCAGTGACTTACTCCGTGTCTGAAGGCTCCGTTTTCCCTCTGTATTTCTGTTGGTTTAACAAGTCCCTAATTAAATTCTGTTTTCTGGCATTCGAGCTGATGTGATGACACGAGATAAAGTTGTTTAGAATTCAAATCTTCCTCGATTTCTCCTTGTGGCAAAGGAAGAGATAAGAGCAGTCGGGCCCTGCCTTCCCCTGGTTGTGTGTGGCTCTAACACCAGCCAAGCAGGAGCTCTCAGGGTTCCAAAATCCCTCCTGTTCTCATGGGTTTGTCACTGCTTTGAGAGGATCACGCACAAAAAATAATGTGTGGGCTCCCCCTTCTGCCTGAGAGCATCAGTGCCTGGAAAAGAATCGGGATGATGGAATGGTTTGGGTTGGAGGGGACATTAAAGCTCATCTCGGTCCAACCCCAACACTTTTCACTGTCCCAGGATGCTCCAAGCCCTTCCAACCTGGCCTTGGACACTCCCAGGGATCCAGGGGCAGCCACAGCTTCTCTGGGAATTCTATCCCAGCCCCTCACCACCCTCATAGCCAGGAATTCCTTCCCAATATCCCATCTAACCCTGCCCTCTGGCAGTGGGGAGCCACAAAGAAGGGCCAGGATGACTTTCTGAAGTGCCAAGTTCCTGTAAAATACACCAGGAAGGGCCCTGAGCATCTCTGAGCAGCTGGATCAGCCTGTTCCCAGGGCCACACAGCTCCCTGATAACCATCCTGGGATGCAGCTCCACTGATTCCTGGGATGATTGGAAAGACAACAACAAGGATCACTGAAGATCTGCAACCTAAAAAATGGGAAAGGTTGTTTGGAGTGGGAGTCATTTCCCTTTATTTTACCAAGCTGTAAATTAGATCCTCTAAATCTCCCTGTGCCCGGAGAAAGACCAGCACCAGCAAAAAGGTGACTTATCTCATCTTTAAATAGCTTTGATATTTATTCTAGAAATGCAAAATGGCTCTCCAGGTTCTTTTCAGCTTCCCTTTCCCACTGTAAGGACAGGGGAGATAACAAATCACACAGAACTATAGAATCTTTAAGGCTGAAAAACATCAGCAGCCAGGCCCAGCACCGTGCTCACCCTTAAACCACATCCTCAAGTGCCACATCCAGGCATTTTTGGAACATTTCCAGAGAAGGTGACTCCACTGCACAGCCTGTTCCACTGCTTTACAACCCTTTCAGTGATTGGATCCCATATTTTTAGGAGCTGAAGCAGGACGAAAAGGTGCTTTCCTGTTCCTGTCCAAGCCTTCAGCAAGTTTCAGAGCATCTCTGCAGAAAATATGGAGTGGGAAGCAAACAATCTCATCTATTTAAAATACAATTTAGACCATGAAGAAAGAATGATCTAAAGACTGGGATTAAAACCAAAACTGACTCAAACTGGAGATAAAGCACCAGCAGCTCTGGTTATAGAAAGAATTGAAGATTTAGGGAAAGAATCAGTGTGTAAATTCATCATTTCTGAAAAGCAGAGGGGTCAGAGACTTCAGTGGTCTCTCCTGGATCTGGGATAAATCATCAAAGACAAATTCTGGTTTGGGATAAATCTGGGCATGCCCTGGGCCAGTCTCAAATCCACCACTCCAGTATTTCTGGTTGTGCTGGGAATCAGTGTGCTCCTTTTGCAGGGTGATTTGTTTAGCTAATTCATGTGCATATTCCACTTGTAGGTGCCTATTTTAATCCAGGCACTGCCCTGAGGGATGTGCACAGCATCACCCATGAACTCAGGTGAGTCATGGGTTGGAAAAGTAAGGGATGGCCCCTTCCCACACAGCAGAGGTGTCAAAGACTGGCCAAGAAGGAGATAAAAAGCTGGAAGTAAAAGGCCTTCCATGGAAGTCAGGGGGAGAAGATCCCACTAACTCTTGGTGAGCAACACAGCTTTCCCTCTTTTTTTTTTTTCATGCTGCTAATTCCTGATTTGACCACAGATCAGCAGTGACTTGGCACTCGGAGCACGTTCAGTGAAATCTTTAATGCTGCACGAGATCCCCGGGATAATTGGAGGCAGTGAAGGCTGGCTGCATCTGGCAAGGCTCTGAGCACATCATTTCCATGGGAGACCCCAAACACAGCAACCATGAGACATCTGGACCAGCCCTTGGACTCGGTAGCTCGGCTGAGTCTTCCTGGTGCTTCACATTTTGATGCCTTTATTTGGCTTTTCGTTGTTTTCGCTTCACGAGGGAGAGGGAGAAACAGAGAAACTCGGAGAGCTGAGGTTCTGTGCTGAGGCTGAGCAAGGATTTCTGCGTGGCCTCGGGGCTGTGGATTTCTGAGCTAAAGATTCTGAGAGCTCCCATTTTGCTGCGTCTTCACCAGCACCAACGGTTCATGAAGTTTCCGGAAAATAGAGATGGAGGTGGAGAAGGGAATGGATAAGAAGGAGAAGCCAAAGGGCAGAGAGGGACCTGGGGGACACTTTCATTCTGGAGTCACTTTGTCCAGATGCAGTTTTTTTCATCTGATATTTGCCAAATATTGAGAGCAATGTGGAAGCTGTGAAGGTGTTTGACAGTGGAAGAAGGAGGTTTGGATGTTTGACTATGAGCAAAGAAGGGAATGGAGCTGGGGAAGGGGCTGGAGCACCAGGAGAGGCTGAGGGAGCTGGGAAAGGGGCTCAGCCTGGAGAAAAGGAGGCTCAGGGGGGCCCTTGTGGCTCTGCACAACTCCCTGACAGGAGGGGGCTCAGGGGGGGTCGGGCTCTGCTCCCAGGGAACAGCGACAGGAGGAGAGGGAACAGCCTCAAGCTGTGCCAGGGGAGGTTTAAATTGGATATTGGGAACAGTTTCTTCCTGGCACAACTGCCCAGGGCAGCAGTGGAGTCCCCATCCCTGGGGGGGTTTAAAGGCCGTGTGGATGTGGCACTTGGGGACATGTGATGGTCATAATAATGTGGTTCTTTGCCATTTTGAAAACCCTAAAACCTTAGTGAGACAAAAATGATACTCCTTTCTACTGCATTCAAGAAAGAAATTAATTCTTTTCACTCAGATGTTCCCACGTTTTGAGAGAGAATATTTCTGCGTTTTCTTAATTTTGCAGCCAGCCATGAGTGAGGGACCAGAGCACAAAGATCTGTCCCCAACAACCTTCCCCTGCTCCACGTTTTCAATTAGAAACAGCATCACCCAACCCCTAAATCCAGGTACCAGCAGCACCAGGGAAGCAGAGGACTGGAGCAGAGCCAGCAGCAAGGTCCAAATCTCAGAGCTGGGCTTTATTTTCCCAGAAAACAGAACTGGAATGCTCAAACCTCATCCTGAGCTGCCTCTCTTTGCACGTTGAGATATGGATGGGTACCTTGGGGAACACGGAATATCACGGCTCTCCCACACTGAAACACCACAGGGACTTGGATTTAGGAGCCAAACCATTGGTTTGTTCCAGGGGCACATTTCCAGGGGAGCCTGTGACACCAGCTCTGAGCAGGGCTCTGCCAGCTCTTGACATTTATTAAAGCCACAGCTCAGTGAGGGATGTAATTACCTGGACAGTTCCATTTTCATGTTTAGTAATTCCAAGTGAAAGTCCAAATAAAGCCCATTTTTCACCAAAGATTACTAATTTATCTCTTTTTTAGCACTCTCCTTGTGGTATTTAACCATTCACAGTGCACTTCAATAACCTCTTCGTGCAGGTATTCAGGTTACATCCACAGTAATAGTAAAAAAAAGTGGTTTCATTCCTTTTGTCCCACAATTTTTAGTGTGTAATAAACAATACCTAGCAGGCACAAAGCAAAAAGGAGCTCCCAGGTATCCACCTCTCTCTGAGAATTGTGCCAATGAGTTTCTTGTTATTTTAAATGAAACATGGTTAAAATAAATCCCATCTCATGTCCTAATGACCACAAATCCGAACAAAACTTGCAAAGGGTTGTGGCAGGATCAGTGGGAATCCTCTGCCCAAATTCGGGATTCCAGGGCCCCATGTGTGCCTCCCTGCTTGGCTGCAGTGTTTTGGGGCATGGGAGGGGTGCCAGCATCCCTTTGCTCTCCCAGTTTCCCCCCGAAGGAGGGAATCCAGATAGCAGGGAATCCAAATCCTCGGGAGTCTGTGCCAGCAGGTGATGGATGTTCATTCTACAAGGGGGTGGAAGTGCATCCCTGTGCCAGCTTCTTTAAAATCAACAAGAAAAAAAGCAGTAAACGAGGAGATAAAAAGGGAACATTACAATTGGAGCTGATTTTATTTTGCACCACAGCCACCGGGTGTCACTCTTGCCCGTGGAGCCAGAAAGGAATTTTTGGCCGCTGATAAAATTCTACTTCATCAAGAAATCGTGGGGGCCCCAGTGGTGACAGCATCATCCCCATCTATCACAACTTCCCAGGTTTCAACATCGAAATCATCAACTCATTAATTCTGGGGAGGTCTGGAGCCGGTACTTTGGCCTGCGGTGCTATTTGTAAAACACATTAAGTTATTTATTATTATTATTATTATTATTATTATTATTATTATTATTATTGTTGTTGTTGTTGTTGTTGTTGTTGTTGTTGTTGTTGTTGTTGTTGCTGTTGTTATTATTATTATTGTTATTATTATAAATGCAGCTGGAAAATTTAGATCTGGGTTTAGATCTGGTGTCTGGATCACCAGGATGTGCCTTGAAGCCGCCCAGCTTCTGAAGAGAGGGAAAGTGATGAAGAGAGAAAGTGGGGATGGGTGAAAAAGCCAAAAAATGTGACTTTTGCAGGTGTCTCCTCTGCAGCAAGACCAGGATTCAGCAGAAGCAGCTGTAACACATTCCAGCCTTTGAAGCCAAGGCAGTTCAGGTCTCACCGATCCTGTATCTCAGAATTAAGGGGAGATAAAGGCTGCAAACATTACACAACCCCTGAAATATGCATTCTCCAGAGTATCACTGACTGCCGTGTGTTGGGGGGGTTTTGCTTTTCTATGATAACAAACCTGTCTTACAACAGTTCAAACGACTCTCCTGCTAAATTTTGTATTTTTCAAGCTCTCTAGAGATTCTCCATTTCGTCCAAAATCTATTTTATTTTCATACAACGAAACCCAATGTGGAACCTTTGTCTGAGGAAAGAACCACTCCAATAAAATGCAACGTGATGGGTAAAACCAGTTGCTTTGGCACACGCTGGATCAGCGAACTGAGCAGCTGATAAGGATAATAAAAATATCTAGTCAACAAGAGAAGGAAATTCTCATTAGAGGCCTCATTCTATCAGCACATAAATTGCTGATATTACACTGCCCTGTGTTGCTGTCAGAATTTGTGTTGAAATTCCACTATTAAAGCACAGTTATAAGGAATTTCCCTTTCATAAACAGGCATGGATGGCATTTATGGAAACATCAGAGCCTGGGATTCCCTCTGGGTAATGTAGGAATGAGCATCACATCCTATAACACCGTAAAATTTATGATTAGGACTTTGAATGTTGGAATTACTTTTAAGAAGTGGGAGATGTCTATAAAAAGTTTATTTTGGGCTTTACTCTGTTATAGTTTGCTGCAAGAAGACGTCAAAGGTTCATTTATTTATCAGGGGCTTCTGTTCACAGTGAGGGCAGAAGGTCACACACAAATACCTTTAAAAATCCGTCTCAGGATCAGTGTAATTCAGAGTTATGAATGACCTTAGAAACAATCAATCCTTCAAATTTACACAGTTCCTATTAAAATAATCAAGCACAGAAAGTGCTTTGCAAAAATTGAGGTGAATCTCCTGAACCTGCCCATTTGCACAACGCGTTGCCTGAGAAATTTCCTCTGAAAATAAATAAATAAATGTTTATAACAAGCAGAATTTTGACACAACTGATTTGGCGAAACTGATTTGCTGCTTTATCCAGATTTTTTTTTTTTTTTACTTTTTTTCTTAATAGTGATTTTCCTTGGCGCTTTCTTTCTCAAGTAACGTTGAAATAAATTTCTAACAAACTCGTCTTCTACTACATTTATATATTCATATCTCCAGACTGAAAAGCAAGATAAACCAGAGGGCAAAATTAACATCTCAGATTAAAACTTACTACCCCAGGGACTGGACAAAACAAAAATCTATGAAAAAAACCACAATAGCAACAGGTTTTGTTTTTTAAATGTTTCACCGCGTATTTTGTGCAGAGGATCCGATCACTGAAGGTGCTGCTGGATGCCCTGGATGCATCCCAGGACCGTCCCAGTGGTGCTGAGCTTTTTTGCAAAACCGGTGGGAGCTTAAAAGTTTGACCAAACCCTGGTGAGATCCCCTGGTTTGGTTTTCCAAGGCCTGAATGATTTATGGGCACAAAGTAGATCTAGGAGCAAATCCATAATTGATGCCGAACAAATGGAAAAGTGGAAAACGCACTCGATTTGCTGCTTGTTGCGGTTTGGATGAACAGACATCCGAAGGACCATCATGTTTTCTGGCTTGCCCGGAGACAAAATTCTTTCTCTGATGATCTGAGGGCTGAAACATTCATATCTTCATCAAGAGAAAAGCAAAACCTTCTTCCCTGGCAGCCTGGTGATAATGCACAGCTCGGGCACAGCCCTTCTGCAGGACACACATAATCGCTTATTTCTACACAAAAATAATCAAATTCAGTTGTTAAAAAAAATAAAAATGAGGTGAAGGAGCTGTTTTTCCCTCGTCCACATCCCCGTTCAAGCCCTGCCGCAACCAGGTGGGCACAGCAATCACTGTGGCTCCTCAACGTGATGAAAACAGTGTCGCATTCAGAAACTCCATAAATGAATGGGAGGGACGAGTAGTGCCTCCCCCACCAAGGATGTTTTGTTAATTAAATTAGCATTTAAATAGCCAGGGCTAATCTGGGAAGTCAGCCCCTCATTACAGTAACTGGGAAGGGGGAAAAGAGCTGGAGACAATTCCCTACAAGATGGGGTTAAGTTGGCGTTTCACGAACTATTTGCCCGGCCTGTCCCTCCCAAGTGAAAGCTGCCACCCCCTCCTCTCTTTCCTCCCGGCATAATTAGCGTGTTCCAGCTCTGTGAATGGAAACAATATCCTCCCTCCGAGCTGTGCCCCTCCAGGGAGATGCTTCCCACAGACTGTGGAGCTCTGAGCCAGGGAAAGGCCTTGTGGAGGAATTCACAGTGGGGTAATTACACCGAGGTGGCTTGTGCCAGTGCAAGGGGAGCTGCATGGCTCTGATTTAAGTGCAGGAAGCAGGGGGGAGCATAAAGGAGAAGTCCAGAGGGAGGACTTGCAGAGAGCCAGGAGAATTTATTGCTCCCGAGCATCTTCCCAGAGCTCCGATCAGCAGCACCAAAACTGAGATGGGCCTTTGGGCTCTAAGGATGTCTCTGTCTCTGAAGAACTTCGCAGAAAGTAGCAATGATTATATGTGAAGCTGGTTTCTCTTTGACTATTAGAAGCGAGAGAAGGCTAAAAGAGTGATTTTCCAGATTTTAAAATAAATTTTTCATTCTAAGTAGAAAACCGGAGCAAAGCTCGCAAGAACTGTGCGATTCCATTTTTTTATTGTCCGTGTACATGGCACTTAAACACAGGCTGGCAACTCCTTGGAATAAATAAAAAAAGTGATATCCTTTTGCTAAAAGATTTCCTGTTTGATTTTGCCTAAACCCAGAGATAACTGATGCAGGAGGGGAGGTGCAGGGGGAAGGGCTGGCTCTGGGTGACACCTGCTATCCCCAGCAGTGTGCACATCTGCCCACCGGCTTCATCCCATTTCTCTAAATCAAATTCCAGGTGACTCAGCCTGAGGTAAAAACCACCCGCCCTCCACTTGGCTGCTCGTGGTGCTCAGCTGGAAAGTGGGGATTAAATTTATCTCCACGGCCAAAGCACTCGGTTTCAGCAAACCTTGGTGTGGTTTTGTCGAGGCCCCAGCTGGAAAATACCACAAGAAGTTCAAAGCCGGGTTTCATCCTGTAATTGGATCCTCAAGTTCACAAGTGCAAGGACCAACTGTGCGGGCTCAGAGCAGGACGTCCCCTCTCCCAGGGAGCTGCAGAGACGATGCTTTCCCCCGCTGGAGATAAAAACTCAGTTTTTGTTTCAAGCTTTCACCACTCTGCTTGGTCTGACCCGTTATTTAATATTTTTTTTGCTTCAAGACATTTTCCCAGCCCTCATGCTCACTTGGGATGCTCTTAAGAACATGGACATTAATCCCAGTGTGACTCAGTTGCCAACTTAATATTTGTTTTCTCTCTGTTTTGACGAGATGTTCTTCAGGTCAGACAGGCATGAAATGATAAATATTGAGTGCAGTTCTTCTGGGCAAAAAGTGCCACCTGCCAAAATCTTATCTCAAAACTACTTGGAAATGTGTTATTTATTTATTTCTGTCACAAATCCTCATTCGATGTTGGAAGGCCAAAGGATTACAATTCTGAATCTGGGTTTTTTAGCCTGGCCCTGCTGAAATCTGCCCTTTCAAAATAACGTCGAGAGAATCCTTGTTTTGAACTGAAATAGCAGCTGCAAGGGTTTTCAACCATGACCATTTAAATGAGGTTTGGGGTTTTTTTGCATCTTTGCATTAGGGTTTCGTTCTCGGTCTTTGCAATCGGTGGCCGTGGTTGAGCGGTTGAGGGGTCTAGCGAGGATAAATTGTGATATTGTTCAGACTGTCCGGGGTTATTCCTGCTGAGGTTTGTCGGTGAGCTGCCTCTGCTGAGCGAATGACACCGGAGCCATCAGGGGTTGCTCTGTGAAACCAGACCCAGACAGGACCTGGACTCACAGTCTGTACATTGGGTTTTGGCTCATGATGGTTCTCCGGGATCCTCGGCACAGGGAAGACGTGGAGCTCTTGGAGTGAAACCAGAGGAGTCCATGGAGATTCTCCGAGGGCTGGAGCATCTCTGCTCTGGAGCCGGGCTGGGAGGGCTGGGGGTGTTCACCTGGAGAAGAGAAGGATCCAGGGAGAGCTCAGAGCCCCTTCCAGGGCCTAAAGGGGCTCCAGGAGAGCTGGAGAGGGACTGGGGACAAGGGATGGAGGGACAGCACACAGGGAATGGCTTCCCACTGCCAGAGGGAAGGGATAGATGGGATATTGGGAAGGAATTCCTGGCTGTGAGGGTGGGGAGGCCCTGGCACAGGGTGCCCAGAGAAGCTGTGGCTGCCCCTGGATCCCTGGAAGTGTCCAAGGCCAGGTTGGATGGGGCTTGGAGCACCCTGGGACAGTGGAAGGTGTCCCTGCCCATGGCAAGGGTTGTAACAAGGTGATCTTTAAGGTCCCTTCCAACCTAACCCATTTCTATGACTCTGTGATCTTTAAAGTGATGTGATTTATAAAGTGATTTCTAATGGACAGAAACCCCACAGAACACAGGCGAAATCCCAAGCTGCAGTGTGTAGTCCCAGTGTCAATGCTGTTCTCTGCTCAACATGAGATATCTCAGTCTTCCCCCAAAAGGAGAGGACTGAGGTGTGATGGGCTTCCCCTGCAGCCACCTAGAGGGGGAGTGACAGGATCTGGAGTGACCCCAAGCCCCCTCCACTCTACAAATGCCATTTGGGCTGCACCCCTTTACGAATCCCTCTGTTCTGAAGGACTACACATCCAAGCATACAACACCTGGGTCCCTAAATTCCATGTGGACATTGAGGGCTGGAGCATGTCCAGGGAAGGGAACGGAGCTGGGGAAGGGGCTGGAGCCCCAGGAGAGGCTGAGGGAGCTGGGAAAGGGGCTCAGCCTGGAGAAAAGGAGGCTCAGGAAGGACCTTTTTGCTCTGCACAACTCCCTGACAGGAGGGGGCAGCCGGGGGGATCGGGCTCTGCTCCCAGGGAACAGGGACAGGACAAGGGGACATAGCCCTAAGCTGCACCAGAGAAGATTTAGGTTGGACATTTTATTAAGAAGAAATTATTAACAGAAGGGATGATGCCCAGGCAGTTCCACCTGAACACGAGGAAGAGCTTCTTTCCTGTGCAGTGACCGAGCACTGAACAGCTCGACCAGAGAGCCTGTGGAGAGTCTCTCACTTGAGATATTCCAGAACTATCTGGACACAGTCCTGTGCCATGTGCTCTGGGATGACTCTGCTTGAGCAGAGGGGTTGGGCCAGATGTCCCATTTTGGTGACTTCCAAATTGACCAATTCTGGGATTCTGTGCTTAGACATTGGAAGGAGCTGCAGGGGGAGGTGGTGGAGTCCCTATCCTGGAGGCGTCCAAGGAACACCTAGACGCGGCACTCAGTGCTCTGGTCTGGTGACAAGGTAGTGATGGGTCACATGTTGCACTCGATTATCCCGGAGGTCTTTTCCAAGCTAGTTAATTCCGTGATTCAGCCAACCTGCTTCACTCCCAGACTGGGTGCGGCGGGCAGGACTACACCTCCCAGCGCGCACCGCGGCGGCCCGCCGGGAGCGGAGGGGCGGAGCGGGGCGCGGTGCACGCTGGGAGTTGCAGTCCGGCAGGCATTGGCCCGGCGCGGCGCCTCCCTCCCGGGCGCTCCTCCCCGCTCCGGCTCTCCCTCGGCAGACGGAAGCCGGGCAGGGACGAGGTAGCCGGGCAGGCTGGAGCGGCAGGATGGGGGACTCCAAAGTGAAGGTGGCGGTGCGTGTCCGCCCCATGAACCGGCGAGGTGAGACCCCTTCCTTCCTCGGCATCCCCCCGCCCTGTCCGTGCGGGGAGCGGCCGGGCCGGGGGTGCCGCTCCCTGGGGACAGGTGTCCGTGGGGACAGGTGTGCCCGAGCGCGGCTGGATCGGTGGCGTGTCCGTGTGTGCTTCATTATTTATCGCGAACAAACACAGCCCGGGAAGGCGCGGGCGGGTGTGCGGCCGCAGCCGCGCTGTGCTCACCCCCCTCTCCCCATATCCCCTTTTTTCCTAAACCTGCGCGGTTTTTATGGCTTTATTTTGCCTTGCCCGGTCCCCCCGGGGAACAGCCCTCCCCACACCTCCTGCACCTGCTTTACAGCCGGTTCCTGCTGGGAGAGCGCTTCCTTCTTCCTGCTTTGCGGTTTTGGGGCAAAACGCCTCTTTTTCTGCGTTCTGCCTCGTGTTAATTCGCCCCGCTGCTCTCCAGCCCCTCGGTGCTTGAGTGGGACGCTGTTAACCAGATGACAGCGACACAAGGACAAAAACAAGCAAGAAAACTCAGAAGAGGAAGCGAGAATTGACATGAGAAATTTTTTTGTTGTTGTTTTTGGGTTGTTGTTGGCGTTTTTTTTTTTTCTCCCCCCTCAACGAAACTTGCCTAAGGGTTATGTTAATCAGACCGTGGTCTGGGCAGCTGTTTAAATGTTTATTACTTGTCTTAATTAGAAAAACTTGCTCTGGATGATGAGGAAGCGAGTATGAAAAGGCAGCTGCAGCCAAGGAAGGTGAGGAAGGCAGAAATCCAAGAAATATGTAGGGTGGCTTTTTTTTTATTCCATATTCTCACAGGAGTGTGCCAATATTCCTTTTGGGGAAAGGGAATCCAGTGAAGTCAGTGTAGTAGTTGAAGTAAAAAATAGGAGGGAGAGAGGAAGCCCTTTATCTTCTACATGATCTGACACAAGATAACTTTTTAATTCCTTTCTATAAAAAAGAATTTTAAAAAAGGGTTAAAGCATTGAATACAGTGATTCTACACCTTGTAAAATGTCAGCAGGGGAATGTTCACTGAGTTCACAAGAGCTCCTGAGTCCCACAACAAGAGATGGAGTTGGTGTCTTTACAGTCTGGTGGTTTAGGGAAATCGAGGATATTTTGAACAAAAGCTGCATTTTGTTAAACTTCAGGTGCTAGCTCTCAAAACCAAGGAGGGATCCATCCTTACAGAGAATTGCTTGGAGGACATGGAGTGGCAGTGTGGAGGAGCTGGTGGGAGCTGGGAGAGGAGCTGAAAGGTGGTGCCTGGTGTCGGTGACAGATTTGGGCTTTCCTCTTGCTCATGTCCCTTTCCTGACATAGGTCATTTCCTTGGCTCTGCCCCAGACGTCTCCTGGCTGCTTGGTGTTCCTCACCCCCGGGGTTTGACAATAATTCAGGCTGGAAGGGACCTCTGAGCACGTCAAATAAGATGAGGTTGCTCAGTGAAGTTTGGAATTTCCAGGTGTGACTAATGCACCTCTCCTTCCCACATATATCCTACATCTGTTCAGCCCTGAGTTTGTCCACGTCTCCCTTTCCAGCCAGGAACTGTGGGGAAGAAGTGGGGGAAGTAAAGGAATTTAGAGAAAATCTAGATTGTGTCTCGTTATTCTCGTTCACAGAATACCTTGAGTTGGCAGGGACCCACAAGTCCAACTTCTGTCTGTCTTTTATTCTGTGTAAACTTTAAAATGTTGTGGAGAGGGTGACTCCTGTCAGGAGGCTCAGTCAGGAGTGAGGGACATTTGAGTGTCAATCCCTGATGTTCAGCAGAGAGAAGGGGGGCCTGAACCCCCCACTCTTGGCAGTTTGCAGCTATTAAACATCCTGTTATTTGTGACTGATGCCTAAATCCATTTAAATCTAGCCTAGAAGATCCATGTCTTTTTCTCCCTCAAACAAAATGTCCTGGAATTGTTTTGGTTTTTTTTTTTTCCCCCAGCAGATTATTTGTCAGAGTCCAGATGTTTTGGTTGGGTCTAAACAGCTGATACCTCCCTGTGGTATTTCTGATGCACCTTGAATTTACAGAAACAAACAGTGATATCAAGGCTGCTATTTTTCTTATCTATTTAATGTTAAATTTAAGCATCTGTGCAACTGATTTACTGAAGAGTCATCCATTTGTAAGACTTCTGGGGCCTGGCTTTTTATTTTATTGGGCTCTGAGGCAAGAGACAGCTTTCCTGGAAGCTCTTTCATACCCAATTCTGAGCAGTATTTGTATGGAGTGCTGGGGCCTTGGACCTGAAGCAAGTATTTGTTTTCTTCAGGATCACGAGTAATGTTCTTTCCTTCCCTCTGCACCGAAGGGCTTAACATTGCAAACCTGTCAGATGGCTGAGACCGTGGAAAGTTAAGCTTTGAAATGTTCTCAGTGTTTACTTGTGGTGGTGGTGGTTGTCTTTGGTGTTTGAGTTATGAATTTCTTAAGGCGAGGGTTTATTAGGTTAATAAAAGTGGTGTGCTTAACTGTTAGGAGTTTTTACAGCTCATAAAAGTATGATGGGTTCCTTGCCTGCACGTGGAAGGGATTTGTGTATCAAATAGTTGGGTATTTATAGCACTCACATTTCAAGGTGTTTGGATTGAGGGTCCTGCTTCATCCTCATGCAGAGTGGTAATCCATAAACTCAATTTACAGCACTCGTTTTTAGTGAGGGGAAGCATTTCTAATTGTACTTGAGTTTGGGGGTTGTTTTGTTTTTTTTTTTTTTTGCATCCAGGGTTCTTTGTTTTGCATCTTACTTCAAATTAGACCTCAATCCTACAAAGCCTGGGTGGAAGCTTTGCTTTCCTGAAAATGCTGCTGCGTCCACACGTTCTCAGTGCCACGTCTGAAGTTGGAGGCTCTGCTGGGTGGCAACAGAGGCGTCTTTTCTTACATCCCTTCTACTCTGAGAGCTGGGATCTCGATTAACAGGCTTTTATGAATTAAATAATTCAGTACTGCTTTGTTAGATAAGGCTCTTGGTCTTTTATTTTCCTGGCTCTGTAATTCACTAAAGTATTTCCTAGTGCTCTGCGTTATTCAAATGGGGGTTTGATAACCATCAGGAAGTTCTTTTGCTGTTTTATTGAAGAGTTGTGGTGGATTTCCTTTTGTGAGTGTAGTGTTTGACTTCTCTTTGCAGATATTCATTAGATTTCAGGTGAATGCAAATCTCAAGCCACACCACGAAGCAAAGCAAATGACAGCTGAAGAATTTTTAATTAAGATTTTTTTTCTAACTGAATGCTTTGTTTTCAGGTGATGTTTGGGTACAGGCAGTACATAAATATATTTAAGTCATTGTGTTTCCTTGTGCTTTTGAACCAGTTCAGTGTAGTGTTAATTAATGCTGATAAAAGTTGTTCTATTTTAAAAGAACATGACATGCTCAAGGATATGGCTGATGACACTTGTGCCAGTCCAAACTGCTACATCTCACTTGGGCCAATGCTTTTTGAACAACAGAGACAGGAAAACAACTGCCTGTATTCTGGCAATGCTGCTGGATTAAACTGGTCTAGGATTGCAGTGTAAGACCTACAGCTTCAATTTAAATACCTGGGTTGCCTGTAAATACACATTCAGGTAGCTGTTATGTTGATATATATATTTATCCAGACTATCAGTGTTCAAACAGGAATCTTCTGATGCTTTGATGGTAGAAGTTCTGTTTCCAATGCTTGGAAGGAAGGAATTTGCCTCTGTATCTGTACAAGCTTCTGATCACTGTGTCAAGTGGTAATTTTATGTCCTCCTACTCTTTTTGGAGGAGGTTTCATTTCCAGCCACTTGAAATGTTTTTGGGGTTTGAGGTGAGGAGGTGGGGGTTGTTCCTGTGCTCTTGTTTGTTTGTTTTCCCATGGAGATTACTCCAGAGACAATTTCTCTATAACTTGGAGTTTGTGCAAGCGAGTTTATAAGACTAATTATGGTATTAGAGGGAGTGAAATGGCACCTGTATGTTAGATCCTGATGGCAATGTGCAAACCACAAGACTTTCCTTCACCATTATCCTTGTCATGCATGAGTGCCTGGAGTTTGGGATATTTCCTGGTGATGGTTGATAAGCTATAAAACAGTGTTTGGGCTACGAGCAGGATTAACCTTGAGATATGGTGCCAAATGGGTAAAGAGTTAATGTTTCATCTGTGAGGCAATTGTATTTTAAGAGCTCTTCAGGTGCTACAGCCAGAGACTCCCAGTCCTCCAACGTGGATGCCACAAAGGAATTTTAGTGCTAATTACACCTTCTGAGCTCCAAGGGCAGGGGGAGGTTACCTTGCTGCTCTGGTTTCAGGTTGGCTGCTCCTCCTGAAGATCAGATACACTTGGAATAGCTCTGCCTTGGCTTTGGGGTGTTTGGTGGCAGAGAAAATTCTTGTATTTCGTCCCTGTTAACTCCAGAGTGTTGAATTTCCTCGGAGCTCTCCAGAGTCCCCCACACTGATTTATTCACTCAGTCCCCACGAGCCAAGGGGTGTTTGCAGCAGCAGGACTGCCTGTGAGAAAGGTTCATGTCCAGATACATGAAGTGCCTTCACTAAAGCTGTTTGGGAAACTCCTTCCTTGCAGAAAATGAGGCAGCAGAGGACAGAACACAATTTTAGCATTTGGACAACACGGAATTAACACGAGAGAGCACCTTGCCTGTTCCATGTGCTCCTGAGTTTGAGCTGACTTCCCCCTCGTGGAGAAGCTTTGATAGCACTGTGTGCCCTTCCAGATGCACTCGTACATATTTAATGACCTTTAATTGCTGCCAACTGAAAATTTCATGACTTACATTTGAGCAGTTCATATAACAGAGAAGCATGAAAGATGCCTTCATGTTGGTAGATGTAATGTACAAGTCAAATTACTGTATTTTTGTCAGAATTTGTCATCACTGTGTCTTACAGTCAGTTCCCTAAAAGTGCATTTACACTCTTTTTTCCATATAAACCCTCAGCATTATCATGTAGATGGGAGTTATTTTCACGTTCACTCATCTCCTCAGTTGGTTTTGCCTTTATTTGTGTTGGCTCCTACGTAGCAAAGGGCAAAGAGAAAAGTCACTCTTGGGACACAAATATTGGCAGGGAAACTTGAGGACTTGTTGTCTTTGAACTTGCTTTCACATTTCTTTTTCAAACAAAAAAACAACAGAAAACCCCAAACAACAGCCTCTCATTTTTTTTTAGTTGGCATTTAATTGATTGGTGTGATAAACAAATATTTTTAAGTTACTGTTTAAACATTTCTCAGTGTTCTTGCCATTTGCTTTTCCAGACCAAGAAAGATATAAGAAACCAACTGTAATTTCTTATCCGATGCAACCTGACGGCTCAGGCCACAACATTCCAGGTCTAACCTCCAAGGGAATGTTAATCTCCTGAAAATCGACTGGCAATTTAAAATATAAAATTTCTATCGTCTGTCTTTACAGGAGATTATTTGAGCTTTTGTATTTGGGGCCAATTTTGGCTTATGAGCTTAGCAGAGGCACTTTAAACCTTTCACATTTTATTTGTTATACTCCAGTTGGCTTTTCCAGCTTTTGTGAAGCTCTACAAGGCCAGTTTTCTGGGTCCCAGTGACTCTACAGAGCTTGAGGCCCATCTCCAAAGGGTCCTGAGATGCCACTGGAGGTGCAGCTGCCCTAAATCTGGTAGTGGGACCAGGAGGAATCTGTGACAACTTTTATTTGACCTGTTTTATAACACCAACTTCATGTCTCTGATTCAGTGGGGTTCAGGATCAAATGGTTTTAGAAAGGGGTGAAAAACTGTCAGACTTCATAAACTGACTTCTTAAACTGAGGGCTAATGGAAGAATTTATATAGAAATCAAAGCTCTTGATTAATTGGGAAGTGCTTTCCCTTAATTCGTAGAATCATGGAATGGTTTGAGTTGCAAGGGACTTTAAAGTTCATCTCATTTCGTCCCCTGCCATGGGCAGGGACACCTTCCACTGTCCCAGGGTGCTCCAAGCCCCGTCCAGCCTGGCCTTGGACACTGCCAGGGATCCAGGGGCAGCTACAGCTTCTCTGGGCAGCCTGTGCCAGGTCCTCCCCACCCTCACAGCCAACAATTCCTTCCCAATATCCCATCCATCCCTGCCCTCTGGCAGTGGGAAGCCATTCCCTGTGTCCTGTCCCTCCATCCCTTGTCCCCAGTCCCTCTCCAGCTCTCTTGGAGCCCCTTTAGGCACTGGAAGGCTGCTGTCATCTTGCACAATGTGGAAAAAGTAGGGAATGTAAAGAGGGAAGTATGGAGGGTCACGTAATTTGTAACCGACCTTTCATCTACCCTGGCTGTGGTACTGAAAGCTCTTATGACACCATGGCCCCAACCACGACTTAAAAACCTTTCAGACCCCCTTATTTACTGTGTCATCGTTCATTTTAGGATTATTTCAAGCTGCCCTGCAAAAAACATGTTTTAGGATCACTTTGTTTGGTTCTGGAATGCAGTGACCTTAAAGTGGGATGGTTTTTAGGGTCCTGGCTCAGGAAGCTGCAGTGTCAGCACGGGGCAGTTCAGGTGTTTTTGTTGTGCCACCCGAGGCAGCCTCTAGAGTTGGGTACAACATTATCCAACCTCTGTTGTCAGTAGCTGCCTCCAGTCCATGGAAACAGTTCCCTACCTGACCCATAAGCAAAGACAGAAATTTCCCAGAGGTGAAACCATCCAACATTTTCCAAAATACTTTTCTCTCCTTCCTCCAGGATTCACACACGCTCCTTGTCTCTGCCCCTAAACCTGATTAGTACATTTTCAAGTGGCACCTTTGCCAGTGTTTCCTAACTGTGTTGTGGAAAATCTGTGGTGAGTTTATGATTACCAGCCACGTGACTGCTGTTACAGAGGGATTGGAAATTCCTACCTGAGGTGGGAATGGGCCAGTGCCTGCTGAATGCACTGTTCCTTGCAATGTCTGGCTGCTCCTGGGTTTGCTTTTCCAGCTCTCTCTTGCTTGCTGACTTTTCCACCCTGTTTGAAACACACTGAATTTCTTAGTGAAAAAGCCCAATGCGTGTATGGGGAGTATGAATTGTTTTTACAACACCCACAAGGCTTTTATCAAAGGCACAGTGGTAATTTGGGATTTACACAAGTGTGGTTTCAGCTAAGATCTGCATTGAATCCCCATTTGAGAAAAGTCTTGTGAGGAGTCTTGAAAAATTAAGGGGAAAGGGAAGGAGAGTGGCTTCCTTCAACCCCCACCTTGCAGTTTCACAAGTAAAATAAAAACTCATCCAAGGAACTCTCTGTGAGTACCTTGGACACAACACTTAACAATTATTCTTACACTCAGCCCAGCTTTGCTTAACACTTCTACAGCTGTGAAATGTAAATGTGGAGAAGTGACTCAGATACGTGTTACCCTTTTATTATGGACAGCTCTCTTGTTCTGAAGCTGTGAAAGAGATTTTCATTCCCTGCAATAAATGGTTCTTGATGTTGAGAGTTTGAGTTTTAATTCTTCAAAGAGCAATTAGCTGATTAGTTTCTTGATTTGATGAAGGAAATGAGTGGTTGATTGTGTTTGCTCAGTAATGGCTGAAGGTAGGAGCAGGTTAGCAATAATAATAGGTGAGATTTTCTGTTTGGTTGAGGTGCAAAATTTAGGATAAATCTCCAAAGTTTGACAATGAGATGCTTCTGTCATCTTTTAATTTCATCTTTAATTTCCAACTTTCATGCTGCCTGAAAAAAGCACACCTGAATAGTTGAAGAAAATAATACCAGACTTTGACAAGTGAGTCCTTACTACAGGATGAATTAATTGGGGTGTTTGGATGTTCATCCTTATGATCTTATCTCGGTGCATCCTGATTTTGCTTGTTGTTCAGGAGCAGCAAGTACCCAGCTCACCTGGGAGACACTGAAACTAGTAAAAGTAAGGGTGGAGCCCTGGTGTGATCATATCCAAAAGAGCAGGCAGATAATTTGACTGTAAGGCCAACCTGCTGTAATGATATGAAAAACTTAATTAGGTGGAAGTGATGATGATATAAGTTTCAGTAGTGGCTGATATAAGATTCATCTCCCAATGTACCGAAAGCATGAAAGAATTCAGAAATCTGCCAAGGAATGTAATGGAGCCAGAATTTGAAGAAAGTGAACGATGTGCTGTTAAAACAGGATTTAAAGTGTTTCTTCAGCTGAAAGGAGAGTTGCCATGTGAGCCTTTGGCCAAGGTAACTGGGATAAGCAGCCTTAAGGCTGTCTGGATCCAGACCCAGCTTAGAGGCTCAATATAACTGTTTCTTAGGGGTTTATTTCATGTGACACCATGAACTGGTGGAGCAGTTCATCTCTGCTGGGATAAGGTCTCCTCCAGCTCCTCTGTTCCCTCTGCACAGGTCTGCCCACCTGTTTGCATGGCCAAGCTTTCAGTGGGCTGATGGAGCTTTCCACAGGGTCTGGATACATCAGTTTTCCATGCTGGGTAGTTTTCTGCTGTTGAAGTAACTTGAGGTGACTTACAGAGGATCTGCTGAGCATGGTGGTGACAGCAGGTGAACAACAGGCACAGGAGGGAAGGACTGGAACCTCTCTGCTTGGCAATAGCTGCTAGTTTGGCTCACCACATCTTCTAAAATCATGCAGCACCCCAAGGTGAGGGGTTTTAATGTTACCTGTGAGAGGTGATAGTCAGACAAGGTGTGCTGCACAGGACAAATTGGCTTTGAATCTTTTTTCCCTGTGAGGATATTTGACTTTAAGGAAGTCTCTTACCCTGCCTGTGTGCTTTCTTAAGGGCATTTCACAAAGAGAGGTTTAATGAACACTGGTGAGACTGAGTTCCCTGGGCAGTCATGGATCAAAGCCTGCCATGGGTGTTCTCTGAAGAGCTGCATTAAAAAACGTGACAGAGGCCATGCTGCTTGCAGACCTTATGCTTTGCATGAGGCAGATAAAACCCTTCCTCAGGAGCTGGGAAAAGCAGGTCACTGCAATACAGAGTGTTAATCACTAACCATCCAGACCAAGATAAAGTGCCTTGTCGGATATGGGACGTATGAAGAACATGGTTTCATCTAAGCAAGCGTGTGTTGCATATTAATGATAGGTAAATTGGCTTTCAGGGTGTGGGGAGAAATTAAAATAAACACTGGCTTCTGCAACTCGTCTGGCTCTTCCTCCTGCAAAAGCACAGTGTAATAACAGAGGAGCAGTTTTGCTCAGGAGGATTTCAGTTTCACATGACTGCCTGCTTTGGCCAATGATCTCGAGCTTTGGCTTTCTTTGCTGCGTGTCAGGCAGCAAAAGGCTGTAACATTTCTCTCCAAAAATGTCCGTGGAAGAAACTCTCTCTTACAATGTCACTTACCAGGAGCAAGAAGTCTGCAAGGTGCTGTGCAATAAGAGCTGTGGTCTCTGCCTGAGAGATTTCCAGTCTGAGTTTAGAAGGTGCTGTGAGGTGAAAGAGCAAGTACAGGTGACCGAGGAGGAAAGAGCAGAGATGAAGGAGGATGAGGATTATAATTAACATGATTAGACACGAGCGTATTTGGGTGATTCAGCTGAGGTGCTGAACCCTGTGTGGAGGTTATTCGGCGTAGCCCCTCGTCAGCCTGGCATGGGAGGGTGTGAACAGTGTGTCATGGCCATCAGAACAAGCACTTGGGGGCACTTTCCAGGGCCAGTGTCACCATGCAGGGACATGTTTGTGTCCAGGCCCCACGTCCTGGGTGTCTGCAGCAGTGATTTTGGGAGTGAACAGTGTGTCACGGCCATTGGAATCAGCACTTGGGAGCACTTTCCAGGGCCAGTTCAGGGACATGTTTGTGTCCAGGCCTCATGTCCTGGGTGTCTGCAGCAGTGATTTTGGGAGTGAACAGTGTGTCATGGCCATCAAAATCAACACTTGGGTGCACTTTCCAAGGCCAATGTCACCATGCAGGGACATGTTTGTGTCCAGGCCCCACGTCCTGGCTGTCTGCAGCAGAGACTCTGGGTGCAGGCTGTGTGCTTTATCCCATACCTAACTCTGTTTGTCACTGGGTGGATACCTTGGATTGCTGTCAGGGTTATCTGAAGCTTTTATTTTGCTTTCCCCGCCTCTGCGGCCGAGAATTCTCACACTCTCCAAATATCCTTATTACTCATAGTCCACATCCCACTGCTTAGCGTCACTTGGGAGAGCTGGACTTCCCAGGAGCCTGTGGGGGAAGGACAAGCCCTTTTCTACGTGCTTGCACCTAAATTATTTTTGATGGGACTTGAATTTCTTCGAGCAGGTGCCCCAGGACTGACAGCTGGCACTGCATCACAGCAGTGGCCGGGGAAAATGTGCTGCAGATGGCAGGGGCAGCTTTCCCTGCGAGCCTGTGAGGCACTGAGGGAGCAATAAGAAGAGCTGTCAAAGTGGTACCAGGCCTAAATGGTTCTTTTCCCCCAGAAGAAATTTCATACTGCCCTTGTGTATGCTGATTGTCCTTCAGTGAAAACCCAAGTGCTTTTTCTTGCTTTGAAAAGAGTGCTTGCTTTAAAGCTGGACAGGATCCATCCCGTCAGAATATCCCTAGAAGTGGAATTTGGCAAAAGTCCTGTTTCTATTCTCTGGCTGATGGGTGGCTGTCAGACTGCATGAATAAATTTGGTGTCTGGAGGAAGTAATGGTGTATATAATCCCAGTGCTTTAGAAGCAGCACTTGACACTCTCTCATTTCTTTATAGAGCTTGATCTGCATACAAAATGTGTGGTGGATGTGGATGCAAACAAGGTTATTCTTCACCCCGTAAACACCAACCTTTCAAAAGGAGATGCCAGGTAAGATTTTTGAATTGGGAAGGTCAGGTTGCATAAATTAAATATGAGTCTAACAACTAGGAAATGTAGGCCTTGATAGAAGGCTTTTAGTTTAAACAATTATGTATATCCTTTCCACAGTGTAATTGCCATCATCCATAAAATAAAGCTGATTTTTACCATGCTGGGAAGTTGCTTTGGAAACCTGGTGCATTTTCTTCCTGCTCCCAACAATGTGTTAGTGGTTAATGGGTCCATGAACATTCATTTTTTTCTCATGTGCTGCTATGGGACAGGAGAAATTTAAATGTGCAAAACAATTTGAGCAGGGCACTGTTTGTCGTTTTGGAAGGAAATTAATTTTCACAGTTGTTTTCGTATAATGGGTCATGGTGTAAGAAGGGGAATGGGAACATTCTGGAGAGAGGTAGCTCTGGGGGTTTCTTGACAGTGGAGCATTCCATGCAAAAATCCATGGAGAGGTGGCTGAGGGTAGGGACCACTTTGTGTCAGAACTGGCATTAATCTGTTAAATTGCTGTGAAACTGAGAAGTCATGTAATAAGTGATAGCGTTAAGCTTGTGACTGTTTAATTTATTGCTTGATGCAAGGGGAGGAAATGAAGAAATACATGCATGAAGCAAAATAATGGTGCAGGAGAAGGCAAAACCTGTTGCTGGATGTCTGCAGTCAATCATCTGTTTTCTGTGGGGAGAAAAGGAAGAGGTCTTAAGGGTAACAGAAACGAGAAAAATTCAGTTAAACACATTACAAAACAGAGGTTTGTGTAAGTTTGTGTGAGTTGTGAGTGAGTTGTGTATCAGGGGTCAGTATTCATTAGCTGATCTCTGATAATTTAAACTCCTCAAACCCAAGTGGTACTAAATGGACAAGCGAAGAGATCATCAGGTGCAATATTTACCTTCCATTGTCATTATCTGAAAGATTTATTATGGACAGTGGGACTGGAGCTGTAAGAAGTTACTGAAAACCAAACAGGCTGTGTGTGGGGGGATGTTTTTGTTTGTATCAATATCCTCCTCCTCCAGGAACATGTGCATTGTTCAGCTGCCAAAACCCAACGTTGACTTGAGCCTTTAAAACTGCCAAAAATGGCAGGAAGCTGAGATTCTCAGAAGCCGAGTCGGTCACAGCTGGATTAAAAATGTTACTTTTAGTTTCTCTAAAACATGGCAATGAAATGCATGGTTTATAGTTGCTAATATGTGTTTAAAAATGTTCATGGGGCAGCCACACATCATGCAAATCGTGTCCCTTGGCAGGGGAGGGCTGGGTTGGCAGGGGCTTGAGGTCCCAGCCAAGGTGGTGAGCTCAGTGTGAGAATCCAGCAGCCAGAGCAAAGAATGCTTCATTTGCATGCTCACAAATGGCCATTGCTAATCTAAGCAGGAAGCATAGGAAATTTATATGGAGTGATTTAATAGGAGAAGGAGAAAGTGGAGGCCCATTAAGTGCACTGAGGGTTTGCCTGCCCACAGTGAGACAACAGATCCCAAAAACACAAGTTGGAGCAGTGAGGGTTTGGAACAGGGTGCTTTTGGAACAGGTCACACCCTTGAGACGCTGCTGCTGAGTTGTCTTGGCTTCTGCAGCTGCATCAGAGGAATCTTAAATACCAGCTCAAGGAAAAGGTTAGTCTTAGTTGCAGTTTTTCTACGTCTGGGGGTTAATTTATGCTCAGGTTCTGCTTCCGTTCCCAAATCCACCATCACCTTCTGTTACAAAATCAATTCCTTTTGATTTCAAACTTTTCTGGTGCCTCAAGTGAGCTGAAGGGATTTTGGCAAACCTTTTCACTGAACAGGGAAAAGAGAAGTAAATAATACTGTAAATACACAGTTTAGGTGCTTGCAAAGGAGGGCAAGTTTGAAAACCTCCAGAGCTTTGCTGCATTTCTCCTTGAGATGCCAGGGTCAATTTAGGAACTGGGAGAAGAATTTTAGAAACAGAACTCTGTGCTGTCACATCCCCACTTGTCATGACTCAGCCGTGCTCTGGCAGGGAGTGACATTTGGAAGAACAACCCATGACTTTTGGGTTTACACATTTTTTTCCCCCACTTCCATCCTCTCTGGGAGAAACCAAGCCTGGGAGATGGGGAGATGTAAATGAATCCCCCAGGCTGAGGTGTGTGGGTTCTGACTGTTGGATATGGCAGATTGTGGCTGTGTAATTGTCCCTGAAATGTTCTCAGGTCTTCAGAAAAATGTCTGTAGCTGTTTCAAATTTGGCATTAAAAATTAAGGAATGTTTTGAAAATCCGGGTGATAACTGATGGGCCTCAGTTTTTCCTGCATCTACAAACTGAATATATTATTTATACATTTCTCTAGAGACTTGAGGATTAATCAGGAGATGTAAAACACTTGGTCTTAAAAAAAGTCTCTTTTCATATGGCTGAAAAAAATCTGGTGTTCTCCTGTTATTTCTTAACCAAGAAATGACCTTTCCTGAGCTGGAGGGAGGCAGCAGTTATTTCACTGAGCAATCCTTAACGGTGTTGTGCAGGTTTCAGTAACTTGATCACGTACAAAAGATCAATTTTAAAAATCCATGGGATGACCTCCAGGCTGGGCAGACTTTGCTATTAACCTTGGGCTTTTGAGGAGGGGGGGAGGGGGTGGGTTTGGTTAGGTAGTGGCTTCTTGTGTTAAAATTAAAATTATACCACGTGGAAACATTCACCCTTTTCTTCAGCTGCCTTCACAAAATTAATTGTGACAGAGCTTCGAGTTCTGTCACAAATTTCCCCAAATGACCTCTGTAAATCAAAATCTCCCCTCAAGGATGTGTGAAGCTCCAGGGATTCGCTGTGGATGGGTAACATCATTAGCATGGCTTGTCCCCTCTTTTGTTTGCCTTCCTGAGCTGTCTGCTCCCTCTGCTCTCCCCGTTGCAAAGGTCAAGGCTGAAGTTTCTTTATCAACTCGGGATTTACTCTGTGCTGCAAAGATTACTCACAGCGTCCTTACTCCGTGGCTAGGGCTTGGAAGAGGGTGTGAACTCATTGTGATTGAAGTGAATAGATAAGTCCTGGGCGACAATTGGAATGTTTATGGGAATTAATTTTTTGGAAAATCTCCAAATTGACTCTAATTACTCCAGGTTCCTTTACAGCCTTTTCTATTTTTTTTTTTTAACTATCACTTTGCTTGTGGTGTAATTTTACATTTCCCAAACAAGACCTGTTAAAAAGATCTGGTTTTTTTTGTTTTGTTTTTTTTGACAGGTCAGACAAAGGAGGTTTATTCTGTCTTGCAGACATAACTGTAATTGATGTGTAACTGATATGAGCTCAGAGATCAGTGGTGTATCAGTCTGGCACAGCCCTGTGAATCAGCCATGCTATTTGTAAAGCAAAGCATTCATTAATCTGCCCAGCAAACCACCTCTGAGCTTTTTTATTAAGAGACAATGCTTAAAAATGAAACAAGTGCTGACTTCACTGTACTTTTGTTGCAGTTTGTGGTTTCTAGCTGCTTTCCCTCTTGTTTTGCAGAACAGAGAGATTCCAAAGATTGGCACAGGGTAAAAACTCTTCCAAGGAATGAGTGCAGCTAACTGGGGCTGACAAGTGTGTTAAACCAGGCTGGGTTTTTCCTTTTCAGCTATTGTAATGTCTTTATAATTAGTGCTTTGTAGTAGATAATTCAGTAATTGAGGATCTTTATCAAGATTTGCTTTTAAGGTATCTATTTCTCGATTTAAACCACTTTACTTTTCTGTACCCACGCAGACAATTTTTGTGCTTAAACTCCATTTGGTTGTTTTTAGGGAGTTCTGGAAATTGAGAAGGGGTGTGTTATTATCTTAGGCTTGAGGATTGTTGTAGCCTTGCAGCAGCTGAGCTCAGTGATTTCTGCTTTGATGAGGAACTGGGTGAAACCCAAGTATATTTTACATAGGAAAGAATATTTTTAGAAAATTCTTCTGCCATTCCAATTCCTGTTTTCTTTCTGAGACATATGACAGTCCTGAAGAAGGCTGTGGGGAGATGGAGCTTGGAGCAACCTGGTCTGGTGGAAAATGTCCCTGCCCATGGCAGGGGGCTGGAATGGAATGAGCTTTAAGGTCCTTCCAACCCAAACTATTATTCAAGTGGATAATAAATTCTTGATTTTAGGTGGATGATGGACTTCAGGCAGTGATTGGGTTAAAATGAACAGCCCAGTGTGTTAAGACTTTCCTTGCTTTGTCTTTGGACTGAAGTTTCTTTCTTCTTACAGAGCTGAAGAAGCTTTTAATCCTTTTGAAGAAACGAAGATTAGGGCCAATTCAGACAGAATCCTGGCAAAGAGTTAGCTAATGAAAAAATCCTACCAGAAAACAAGTATTAGGGTCTCGAGGACTAAGCAACATGAGTTCACTCTTTTTCAAGGGTTGAACACGAAGTGGGGGAATGGTAACAAACACACGTGACTTTAAATTTAAAAACAAACAGATTGGTTGCTAAAAACTGGACTAGGGTGTTCTTGCAAGCCCACACAAGCTCCCTGTGCTCTGTGTCAGCCAGGAACCCCGTGCTGCGGAGGCAGGAGCATGTGGGGAGGCAGGATAAGCTCCTGCTTGGCACAGCCTGAGCAGTTACACAATGTTGGGTCTGCCCAGAGCAAGGTGAAGCCGCCTTTCACCTGCCTGGGGTGTGTGGGTGACTCCAGAACTCCCCTTAAAGCTGCTAAAAGCTGAAAATAAGTCATGACTTACCAGCTCTTGCTGTGGGGAGTGTAGCAGACCTCGAGCTGTCTCGCTCATAATGGGAAATGCTAATTTTAATGTGGAAGTGCCTGAGTAGTGAGGTGGTAAAGCTGCACAAAAATCGATTTCTTGTTACAGATAAGGGACTGCGTTGATTGGGGTAAATGTACCTTGAGTGGAAAAACATTAATTATAAATTAAAAAACATCTCTGTGATGTGATAAAGTATATATATCATATTTCAGTGAGCTGTACAAGGAATATAAATGATAGGCAAAAGTCCCAGATAAAGAAAGGTTTGGCAAAGATTGAACACATCACGATCCTCTTTATCTCTGTTCCATATCTCACAATTTTTGCACACTTACATCCATTTGCCTCACTCAGAGAGCCAAGATGCCTGGAGAGGAAATATGACACAATTATATAGGTATTCTTGTATATGTAGATGTATATGAACTGGTAGGAGTAACCAGGAAAAATTCAAATTTTAACAAAACAACTCGTGGCAGCAGGAGCACATTGGGGTGCAGACTTCACTTCTACCCTAGGAAAGCACATGCATGATCAGGAAAGGACATGCTTGATCAGAAAAGGAGGCAAATCTATGAAGGCATTGCTATTTATGGAACTAATCTGCAAAACTCCAGGCTCCCAAGAAAACAGGCGATTACTGGTAGATAGTCATGGAAAAATGCCCACATTTTCTTGAAAATACCCCAGGATCCTGCCTGATGTTAGGCAAGAACCACTTGGAGAGCTGCCTCATCTCAGGCATCTGTGTCCTCAGCTGTTCCTGCATTTGACTGAGGAGTCTCAGCTGTTGGACACCACCAGAAATGGAATATTGGGCTGGCTGAACCATTTGCATGCTGTGGTACAGTTGCTATTTGACAGCAAAGCAATTTAAAGGGAGAAATATTATTGTCTTTGAAGATAGGTGAAAGCTAATTGCTTTGCCTGTGGCTTTGCTTCTCTGTGTCTTTTCCTGGCATTGTATTAGTTCTGTACATCAGGATGGGGAAAATTCAGGTTAGGATGTGTGGAAGGGACACAGAGTTGCACTAAGCAGGAATGGCTCCCCTGGCTGAGGGGTCACACTGGTGCATAAAACTGTGAGAAGGAAATTTCTGGGTTAGATGTTAGTTCAGCCCTGTCATCCAGGGAACAGATTTGTGCAATGTTTTCATGTGCAGCAATGTTCCAGGAAGTTGGGGGGCAGGGAGTGTGTGTGTATTCCCGGGACAGAGAGCTGACATCCCGAAGAAAGGGAAGTCTGCCCCTCTCCACATCCAAACTGGTGTTTTGTGGGCACAAAAAAGCTCACAGGAAGTTCATGTTTGCAAAAACAGCACCATGAGATTTTCCTGCACTGCCAGCTTGGCCTCTGTTGCATCTCTGTGCTCAACTCTCACTTCAAGCATGAGCTTGTTCTGTGAAATTATAATTGTTTCTGCTGGGTTTTATTCAGGTTAGTGAACAGCCTGAAGTTAGCGGGGGGAAAATAAGGACAGAGTAATTTAAATGAGTGAATGAAATTATGGTGAAAACATTGCATTTTCAGTCTGTTTTCAGAGCTTATTTTGTAGGAAGTGGTATTAAACCTATAATTTGGAGGTGAACTTGTGTTGGGGGAGGTTTAGGCTGGATATTAGGAACAGTTTCTTCACTGGGGTGGTTTCAAGCACTGGAAGGGGCTGCCCAGGTGGAGTCCCCATCCTTGAAGGGATTTAAAAGCTGTGTGGATGTGGCACTTGGGGATGTGGGGCAGTGCTGGGAGAACGATTGGACTTGATGGTCTTGGAGGGATTTTCCAACTTTAATAATTCCATGTGTGTTAAGGCTAAACTGCATGCAGCTCCCAGTCATCTATTTCACTCAAAATTGTCTTCTGATACAAAAATTATATCAAAAATTAAGTATTTCTGATGAGTTTCTGCAGTATTTAGAAATCATTTTGTTAAAAGTGTCCTGAGGACAGTGGGACTAGCACACAGGGCTCTGCTTTGGCTGCACAAAGGAGGAATTAATTTGCACAAGGAGGTGAAGCCTCGCCGTACAAAATCCTTATCTCATATAAAACTGAGAAATGGGAGTTCTGCCAGGAGAGAAGGGGGTTGCTGAGCTTCCAAGTTGTGCTCTTGAGGAAGTGTTTGCTCTAGCTCATGTGCTTTGACTGTGAAAATCTGAGACAGAAACCCTCCAGTAATTTTTGTGATGGATAAAAAGTAAACAGAAGTTTTCAACTGTGCTTGTGTGTGTCAATGGCTTAGAACATACCTGGAACCTGTTTTGTATTGCTTAAGAAAATAAATGTTGAGAATTGTGTTAATGATTTTTTTTTTTTTTATATAGCTGATTCCCTTCCCACCAGCTGGGTCACACCTATTCTACCTTTTTCTCATGGCAAACACAGTCACAGCTAATTAGGATTATCTGTAATTTATAAGCTCTGTGCCCATGTGAAAACTGCTTTAACATGAGCCATATCCTCTTGGAGTGAGAACTGAGTGGCCATGTCACTACTGGAATCATCCTTGGCCCCCTCATATTCCTTGGATGAACATCAAAGAAACCTTTTTTGGTCTTGCTGCTCACTTGACCAAGTTGGTAATAACCTGCTGCATTTGAGGGAAAGAGCAAATAGATGGAAAATTAATTTGTTTCACGTCGTGTAATCTGAAGTACAACCTTCAACTTGTGCTTTATTGAGTCCCAGTCTCTGGTGGTTTTTCTCCTTAAAACCCAGAACATTTGTAAAGTACCTGCAGCATTAATTCTTCACTAAATGGAAGGGTTTTAATAGACTGCAATCTATTGCAAGCTCTGGAGTACCCTTAATATTATTGACCTGCTTGCAGACAGCATTTGGAGGTTGGTGGTGATAATTGCTCAGCATCCAGTCCTTCAGGAAAACCCCTCTGCAGCTGGCAAAGGCTTTTGACAATGATTTTTCCAAGAAATTGACTTCTGCTGCAAACAGAAAGTTATGTGTAGTCCCTTCCCACAGCGGTACCAGCAGTAGGGACCAGTTCCCAGAGCTGGGATGTTTTCTCGAGAAAACCTCAACACATCCACAAAACCAAACCAAAACCTCTCTTGGTGCCTTGCTGAAGTTATTAGAATGAATGTGTTTGATATTGGAGTGGAATGTAGCTTTTATTGAACCATTTATGGCAATTTTGAGGGAACTGTCTCAACAGTTTTGGTTTGTAAGCCCACCTGTACCTGAAGCTTCCAGTACCAGGTTGTTGAAGCTTCAAGGAAACTGTGATGTGTTAATTGTTTTCTTGACTTGTTAAATCTACAGAACAGACAAATTAATTTGCTTTAAGAGGAGTTTCTATCTCTCTCTCTATATATAACTATTTTTATGTCAACCAGTTTTGTTTTGGGGATATTTGAGATTAAACTCCAAAATCTTGATCTCAGATTAATATGATGATGAGATCAGGAAAAGATGCAAGAGAGGGTATTTCCCACCCTCCAACATGATTGATTAGTAATAACCAGGATAACTTTGTGCTGTTACTCTCACACTCTCTGTTGCAGTGATTTTGATTGTGTAGATGTGTCCCCCAGGCTAATTTGTAACAAAATAATTTGAATGTTCACTGCTGAGCATCTGTGGCAGGACAGGGTTTGATGCTCTCCTGAGAAGGTGGATAAATACCTCATGTTCTCAGTGGTTGTCTGATCAGCTGGAATACACAGGCAGATCATATCACATATGCTCTTTTAATTTCATTAGATTTTGGAAAATGGAATGTGAAAACTGTCAGGGTTTATTTCCTAAATTATTTCTGAGTTTATTATGAAAAGTGAAGGAGAAACCTTGTAGTGTCTTAGACTCATTGTCCTGAGGAAATTTGAACAAGTTTTTTGAGTTGAGTGCATCAGTTGGAGGTAATTTGTCTTTTTTTATTGTGGTGGTGGTGTTAATTTTAGGATGGCACTTTTGCACTTGTTGCTCCCTTACATTTATGGGGTTTATTCTGCTTTTGTCACCAGCTCTGTAAAGTTTGAAATAAAACAACTGAATGCAGAGAAAGTTCTTTCTTTGTGTGTTTATTACAGTAAAATGGGAAAATTGCAATTGCTGTAGCACCTCAAGGTTTGCTTCAATATTTGATATTCTTCCACCTATTTGAATTTCAGTAGGTGAGGAAAAACATAATAGGCCTGTTCTCCTCCCTTAGTGAGGAGAAGTCAACAATTAGCATCTTGTAGGTATTTCTGGTTTTATGTTTTCCATGAGCTGGGTCTGCAGGAATGCAGCATCTGCTGCTCCTGCATGGGCAGCACCCTTCCCTCTGCTGGGAATGCTTTTCCTTCCTGGAAAGAAGCTCTGGAAGGGAAGTGTGGCTGTTGATGGCTTCCTCCTAAAAGGAGCACTAAATTTTGTGTTGTTGCAGTTTCAGAAGTACCAAACTATCTTCCCTCGGTTGCAATTTGCATTAAAATAAGTTGTGTCTTTATCCATTCATTTTGTGTGGAGCAGGACGGATTTTGGGGATATAAATCTGGCTTCATGTGCACTGCTGTGGGATGAGCGTTGCATTCACTGCTCTGGGAGTATTGTGAAATAAAATAACATTTTAATTAGTGCTTTAAAGTTCACAGCAGCCTTGATAAGCATGAGGCTTGATAAGGATATAGTCTTAATTATCCAACTGGGGCTCCTTTGAGGAGAGAAGCAGTGAGGGTAATAGTGATTTTTTTGGCTAAAGGAAGAGGGCTGGACATGAAGGATATCAGGAGAGGAAGGATGGACTTCTCTAAGAGCAGTAGCTGCACGAGGGGATTTAAGTTTTGCCTCAGCTCTGTACCATATACTCCTTACCTAACTGTGGACTGCAGATTCCTCTCTTCCATTCCAAGCCTCTAAAATAAATCTAGCATTTTCCCCATTTTTTTTGTTGATATCTAGTCCAAGAAGCATTTTATTGTGTGGGAGGGTGGCTTTTTGTTGTTTGAGAAGGGTGGTTTTTGGTTTCTTCTTCTCGTTATTGTTGTCATCTTGGGATTTTTTGTGTTTGGGTTTTTTTTAGTCATTTTTTTTTTTCCCTGAGCAAGAAGCTTCCTGTGCTGGTATATAATTAATTAGGTCACATCACTCAGTGGGACCAAAACTCTGGGCCTTTATATTGTGGTAGTGACGTAAGGAAACCCTGTATCTTAATGTGTATTGTCTGAGGTTCCTAGGCTCGGCCACTTACTTGAATTTTCAGCCTTTTGGAAAGCACAATACCATTTTCTTCCTTTCTCCTCGGGGTTTGTAGCCTCCTGCCAGCATTTTGTTCTGTCCCTCAGCAGTTGTGGCCTCGCTGTGCTGATCAGATAAATGAAATGAAGGAACAGGATATCCACTGAGCTTTATCTGAGTAGTCCTGCAGTGACGAGCACTTCCAGCTCTCTGGATTTTTTAAAGCATTACTTGCATATGTTCATGATCTGAACTTTATCTGTATTTGACAGCAAATATAATCACTTAAAAATTATTACCTAATATGAATACTCTGATGAAAATTTAGCTCTGCTCAAACTGCCAGAATGCAGGGTTAGATTGGAAATTGGGAAGGAATTCTTCCCTGTGAGGGTGGGGAGGCCCTGGCCTAGGTTGCCCAGAGAAGTTGTGGCTGCCCCTGGATCCCTGGAAGTGTCCAAGGCCAGGTTGGACAGGGCTTGGAGCGCCCTGGGACAGTGGAAGGTGTCCCTGCCCATGGCAGGGGGTTGAAAGTGGATGATCTTTAAGGTCCTTTCCCACCCAAACCGTTCTGGAATTCTATGGCAGTGACATTATCCATTGTTTTATTCTTCTGTCAAACCTTTTCCTGGTATGAAAACTCTTCTCCCTACACCTCCAAACTCTTGGAATGGTATTTGACATCAGCCAGCTTCCATGTTGGAGTGTGTGTATGTCACAACCCATATATTTCTGATTCCTTCTCAAAAATGCACCTAAAGATAGTATCTTTGCAGAGCTTGCAGCCATGGCACCATGGAAACAGAGAATTGCAATGTGCTCAGCAGAAACTTCAAAGGTGTGAAGGAAAAAAAAAAACAACAAAAAGACAAAGAAAAACCACATGCAGATTTTGTGGCAGAGAAGAGAGGAATAGGGGTGGTTCTGAGAGGAAGCAATTTTCTGGTTGCTGAAACCACATTTGCAACAGCTGAGGCTTACAAGCATCTCTACTACCTACAAGTTTTCTTATTTAAACACCTGCCCTAAGCAGCAAGGAGATTGTGAAGCAACTTCATGCTGAAACCTCCCACCCTTGCTCTGCTCCAGCCTGCGCAAATCCTCTCGGCAGAGTTTGCACACGTGGCTTTATCTCTCCCTGTCACCACTGAGGTATCTTCCTGTGCTGCTAAGAGTTTAATTGAATTGCAGGAGGAGCACTGGTGAGTCTTTCACAGTGTTCCCAGTGCAGGAATTACGTGGGATTAGTAGGAGCATGGCAGGTTCACACTGCACAGAATGCAAGTGGTGCAGAGAGAGCTCAGTTGTGTGTGCTAAGCAGTTACTGCAGCCTGTGGACACAGGTTTGGAACTGGGCACAGTCCTCCTTGACCTGATTGCTGGTGATAATGAAGAATCTTGTGGTTCAGTAGTGAGGTGTTTCACTTGTGAAGGTGGCTCCAGGTGAAGTTGGTAGAGCTCTCTGAGAGTGTGTGATGTGTATCCTGGAATATCCTGGTACAGCTTTGTGTGACATGATGTCAGTCTGTGGAATCACAGAATGGTTTCAGCTGGAAGGGACCTTAAAGCTCATCCCATTCCAACCCCTGCCATGGGCAGGGACACCTTCCACTGTCCCAGGATGCTCCAAACCCCATCCAGCCTGGCCTTGGACACTTCCAGGGATCCAGGGGCAGCCACAGCTTCTCTGGGCACCCTGTGCCGGGGCCTCCCCACCCTCACAGCCAAGAATTCCTTCCCATTTTCCCATCTAACCCTGCCCTCTGGCAGTGGGAAGCCATTCCCTGTGTGCTGTCCCTCCATCCCTTGTCCCCAGTCCCTCTCCAGCTCTCCTGGAGCCCCTTTAGGCCCTGGAAGGGGCTCTGAGCTCTCCCTGGATCCTTCTCGTCTCCAGGTGAGCACCCCCAGCCCTCCCAGCCTGGCTCCAGCCCTTGGAGCATCTCCGTGGCCTCCTCTGGACTCATTCCAGCAGCTCCATCTCTTCCTTGTGCCGGGTTCCCAGAGCTGGATGCAGTGTCCCAGGTGGGGTCTCAGCAGCACAAGGTCAGAGAGGGAGAATCCCCCCTCCCCTGCTGCCCACACTGTGGGATCACCCCAGGATAGTGTTGGCTTTCTCAGCTGAGACTGTTGAGCATTTTGTAATCCAGCATTTCCTCATACCTTTATTTTCCTTGTCCTCTAGTCCCTGCTCAGGTTTCTCAGGTGACATTTTCCCAGGTCAGGCCATGCCAACAACCCCTTTGCAGAGGCCGTGGCTGAGATTCCGTGTACTCTGTGACAGCTCTTTTGCTGAGCAAGGAGATCAGCTGGCTGCCTCCAGGTTGGAGATCTGAGAGGCAGAGGAGTCCTGGAATATTTTGGAATTGCTGTTGGGGTGGTGGCAGCCTTACTCATGGCAGTTTCAAACACAGGAATGTGCCTGTGGAGTCACAGGCTGGAAGGGGCCTCTGGAGGTATCTGCTCCATCCCTCCCTCCTCAGGCAGGGTCTCCTGGAGCTACTTACCCAGGATTATGTCCAGATTTTTTTTAATATCTCCAGAGATAATTAACATAGCTCTCTGTGAATTACTAAAACCGTAAGTTGTTTGTATATTGCTGAAGAGTGACCTGATTCCGAGTGGAATTTGGATTGCACCTGCCTTGCTGAGATGTGGGAACTAAGCTGACAGAACTCAGTATAAATACCAGCTGTCACTGGGTAATTGTGTCCATAATTAACGTGTTTGAAAGTGAGAGACAAGTTCGTGTTCAAGGCAGTAGTGATGTCAGCAGTTAATTGTAGCTTCATTGGCAAGGGGTTGTTGGCAAGCCACAAGTCTGTACCTTTTGGTAAATTGTATTTAGCAGAACAGCCATCCAGAAACGATCAAAATTAATCACAATTATCTAATGTTCACCTTGTATCATTATCTTCTAAGTGAAAACTTAGTTTATACCTCATGTTGAAGTGGTACCCAAAGAAATTCCAGTTCAGGCAGTGCTGAGTGTGTTCCTTGTGTTGTTGGCTGCTTTGGCCTGTGTGGACACAACCTCTGCAGGATGTCCTTTGTCCTAAAAAATCAAGGATTTAAAAATTATTTTTTCTTTCCTGCAGTCATTTGTCATTTGGGGAAGATCTTGCCTGAGTTTTGGGGGTTGATTCTGGGAGGTTCTTCAGCACATCAGTGATTATAACCTTAAGCAATATTTTCCAGACACACTCCAGGTTACCATGGATTTTGAAACAACATTTTTCTCCTTACATTTTGAACATTAACTACTTGGATCCTTGAACCTTGATAATGGCAGATGCTGGCAAAGTGTTTTTTCAAGTTTTCCATAAGGAAAAATGTTGGATAGGAGAAGGTATAATTTGAACAGATTAATTCAGACTCACTGCAGGTGAGGTAGAAGGATGAGTGTTTAGAAGTTCACAGGTTCTGCTTGTGCCTGTGCCTTGTACTTGCTGCAGATTTTGGCAGATATAATTCCAAAGACTTCTCTGGCACTAACAAGTTCTAAAACTGTTGCCAAGTTGCATAAAAGTCATTAAGCCTTGTTTATTGTCAGGATTAATGCTTAGAAAGAGCTTGATTCCTTAGGGAAAAGTATTGAAATCCATCCTTGCAGAAAAATGAAGTTAATTTTTATCACAAAAGAAAGTAACTTGACAACTTAGTCTCTCCTGGCATCTTTAGGCCAACAAGAAACTAATTACAGCATAATTGTGGTTTCTCCTGCTGTTGTCCCATCTGTGTGCAGTGGTTTATAAAATATTAGGAACATGGATGAAATGGCCATAAGTTAAAAATCTTTGCTGTTTTGCAAATGATCGTGCTTGGAATTATGACTGGAGTTTTTGAGCAAGTTTTTAATCTGCATTTGCACGAGACTATAATGAAAAATAATGAGTTTATAGTCAGACTTGAAAATCTATTTATGGGACTCAAAAAGGAGGAAAAATCTTATGCTGCAACAGTTGCTAAATTTTTAATTGTGATTTGAAGGATGTCATTTGAAGACCTTTTAAAACCTATTTATAAATCAGATTCTTTTAGAATCCAGTACCAAAGGCAGTATGGAAAATGAGTAATAATGGCAGGAGTACAGTATAAGATGTTTGTTCTCCCTTAAAAGGAGATATTCAGTTTATTATTTGAATTCCAAGTCGCTGGACTTGGAGTCTCTTGCCACTGATGCTTTATAGGGAATCTTTTTCATTGCTAAAACAACTGAATGTACTCAAATTATGGCTTCTCCTATAAGGCTCATTTGTAGCCTTTTTCTATTATTTAATGTTAAAAAAACCAGAAAACAAAAAACCCTACCAGTGGTGCATCTGAATTTGGAGGAGGGAGGGAGGGAGATTTTCCTCTGTGTGTCAAACCTCATTTCAGGTTTTTGAGTGGCAGATGGGAAAGGTCCCCAAAACGGCCTTGAAAACTCCCTGCAGGGACCTCACCCTGTTGCCACCGTGGTGTCTCTTCCCAGGAAGGGCACGGTGAAACTTGTGCAAAGAGAGAATTATCTGTTGCTGCAGGATTTGTGCAGAAGAGCTGTAGTGATCACAAAGGATAAAGAACAACCTTGGAAGTGATTTCTGTGCTTTCAGGCTGATGCTTGTTCAGGAGGTGCCTCTTTTTCCCCTTCCCAGCCTTTCTTCTCCTTTCCCTTTCATCCATCATGTCTGTGATGTATAAACATGGATAAGCAAACTGGTGGCTCGATCAGAGTGGAATATATTGAATTATAGAATGGTTTGGGTGGGAAGGGACCTTAAAACTCATCCCATTCCAACACCAACACCATCCACTATCCCAGGCTGCTCCAAGCCTGTCCAGCCTGGCCTTGGACACTTCCAAGGGATGGGGCAGCCACAGCTTCTCTGGGCAGCCTGTGCCAGTGTTTTACGAATCTTGAAGTATTTTGGGGAGCACAGTTCTCACTCCTGTCTGGTAGATCAGTTGCTGCCCAGGAAGCAGAGTTAGATGGATTACTCAGGTTTTAGGTCACTGTCAGGTGTTAACCACTACAGAGTAGTTGTAACACCCCGCTGGGGTGGTTTTGTCCTGTGCTGGGGCTGAGTAGCACTTTTCCACCCATGAGCTGCTAATGCAGGATATTTAACTTCAGGAAAGCCAAACCCAAACCTGAACAATTCTGAGGAGACATCAAAACCCAGCATTTTGTGCCCTCTTGGGTGAATCTCCCTTTTTGGAGGGTTCGCTTCTCCTGGCCTGGTGTTTTTGCCTATGTGACCACAGCTGCTATCAATGCTTTATTAATTTTTAATATTAATTACTTCACTAATAGCTTGGAATATTTGATGGAATCAGTGAAGTGAGCACGTGGCAGCTTTGTCACAATTCTCCCTGAAGCCACAAAATAGCTGCAAGTGCTGGAGTTCTGTTTTAACCCCCCTGCAAGGTTTAGCTTGTCCTTTATCAATTGAAACAGTGCAGCCACAGAGCACTTCAAAAGTCCCTTTGCTTCACAGCAGTGATCCAGACAGAGCAGGTTCCTTCCTGTAAACACTTTCCATGGCTCAAAGACTTTATTTTTAAAAGCATCTTTATCAGGAATCTCCTGTTAATGCTGTGTCCAGGAGTTTTTCAGTGTGTATGATCCCCCTGTGCTGTGGGAAACCAAACTAATCTTTCCATATTCTTAGAAAGTTGGACAGGGTGGATTGAATTGAGGTTTTTTGTTGATTTTTTTTTTTAATGTTTCCACGTGCTGTAACTTTTTATTCCTGGTGGTTAAAGGTTGACCTTGCACACAGAACCACCAACACATACCATGTTTTTATCTGATGAACCACTGCTTCAAAATAGCCTGTTCCCTTTCGTGAGGTTTTTAATTAGCAGTGGTTCAGGATCTGATGCAGATGAAAATGTTTTTGATTGTCTGAGACTGTTTATTGCAGTGAAAGATTTACTGCTGATAACTCTTGTGGTGTCAGCAACCAAAGTGATGCTGGTTCAACACTGCTCACTTCAGCTCCGAATCCTGCAAGGTAAACAGGGCCCAGTTGAGTTGTTTGAAATGACAGATATTTTCTAATAGTCTGAGTGATTAATTATTCCCTGTTCTACCTTCTGTCCCACTTGTTTGCTGATACTGGCTGCTCATCTGCTGGCACTCGAGGCTTGTGATACCATGGAGATTTTGGCTGAGGATCTGTGCTGCTCTCATGTGGGGATCCCTCTCTAAGGGGAGCATTAGTGTTGCAGTTTCCTTGACAGAAACGTGGAGTGCATGTTGATAGAGTTATGATTTCTATTTAGCTAAAGCCAAAAAAAAAAACCAAAACAGAAATAAATTTGATTTCTACCCTTTGGTATTTGAAAATAAGCCTATTTTTGATTTTTTTTTTCCCCCCAGTAGTCATTCTGTGAAAACAAGACCATTTTCTGTGCTGTAGCCTTGCATGTTTGCTCTTGTGGCATTTTTCATTCTGGGATTTTATTGGAATAATTCAGTAAAATATCCATTCCCATTATATAAACCAGGTAGTCTTTAAGCTGGGAGTGTGGAATGGCTTTACCACTTACCCTTTGTTTCTTAATTCTTGATATGGAAAGATTTGGAAGACACCTTAGGACAGGATTGAGGATAAAATGTGGTATTTTGTGTGTAAGATCCGTGCTGTCAGCGTATATTTGTCACGTTACTGAAATGACTTTCTTTTGCTCAAATACACCTTCACACCACAGGTTTTAGAGGCTGAGGGATCATAAATAGTGAATATTTTGTGTGCAGGAGGTAACTCAGGACCTCAGTGCTGTTTACAAAGTCCTGCCATTGTCTTGGAAATCTGCATTGTGAGAAGGGAAGGGTGGCACAAAGACCAAGTGGATGAAAGCCTAAAACTAGAAAAATACAAATTGGAAATTTATCTGTACCACTTTCAAGGACAAAGGTTATGAACTGTTGGAAATGGCTGTGACAGGTAACAGTGAGTTCTTGTTTGCAGGAGTGAGGATTTCAAAAGGAGCAGTGATGGCCAGATGTTGTAATTGTGTAGCTGGTGTTTGCAGGGTCAGGTTGTTTGTGTGGCTTTTCTTTCCAGCTTTAACATCTCTGAGTATTGAGAGGATGTGATGGCCAGACTTGGTGTGGTGCATGGTTGTGGTTTGGGTTAGAAAGGACCTGAAATCTCATCCCGTGCCAGCCCCTGCAGTGGGCAGGGACACCTTCCCCTATCCCAGGTTGCTCCAAGTCCCGTCCAGCCTGGCCTGGGACACTTCCAGGGATCCAGGGGCAGCCACAGCTTCTCTGGGAATCTGTGCCAGGGCCTCACGACCCTCAGAGCCAAGAATTTCTTCTCAATATCCCATCCATCCCTGCCCTCTGGCAGTGGGAAGCCATTCCCTGTGTCCTGTCCCTCCATCCCTTGTCCCAAGTCCCTCTCCAGCTCTCCGGGAGCCCCTTTAGGCCCTGGAAGGTTCTGGTTGCCTTGGCAGGAGCAGCTCCATGCACAAACCTCAGTTCATGGGGCCGAAGGGAAGGAGCCATCTGGGAAAAGGCAGGGCAATACTTTGGTTTTGGGGCTTAAGAAATACCAACTCCTTCCTCTTCCCTTCTTTCTGAAGGCCTTAAATGCTGGACAAAATGAGTTGTGCTGTGAAATTCTCTTCCTTAGGTTGCCATGACTGGGAATAAAACACAGAGCAGGGAGGGGGGATGAGGAACTCTGAACTCAGGCTCTGCTGCCAGCACACACAGCCTTGGATAAGGTGCTGTTCCCCTTTGTCATATCCATGCAGTGGGAACAATGCAAGAGGCATCAGGAGACTTGTGATTCTTCTATTTTGTTTAAAAAAAAAAAAAAAAAGGGAAAGCTTCACATTTATTCCATCTCTTTGTGAATCATCTGAGTGTGTTGATAGCACAGGCAGCTGAGTTAATGCCAGTGAACCAGTGGGCAAATGCATTCAAGACCCCAAACCCAGCCTGACCCAAGGTTTAGAACATTTAAATGTAGATTTTTTTTTTAAATATCGTGCTGTGGTCGTTTGATAGGACATGTTTAAGAACATAAAGCAAATAAACTCACTGGGCTTGAAACACTGCCTGCTTCGTTGTGTATTGGTAATTGATGGATCTCTGGGCTCATTAGGTAAACTAAGCAGAGTTATTTTTATTTTATTTGCATCAAGTGCAGGGATGTTTTTGTGTGTACTTGTCCATGGTTTCCTTTCTAATGAAGGGTTGTGTCATTTGAAAGGTTTTTGTATTGAATTTTTCTTTTAAGTGCTCCTAAGTCACTGGAAAAAATTACATTTAGCAGTTGAACTTCAAAAAAGCAGTTCCATTGGAGAAGAATGAATAAGGGAGGATACTGAGAGATCTGATTTTTTTTTTTTCCTGCTAATTTCTATTGGGTTTGCTCAGTGATTTTTAGGCAGGCCAAGTCCTCTGCCTGATTTCTGAAAGGAGCCTTGGACTTGACACAAGCCAGCACCCTTTGAAAGTCACACAAAAGAGCCTGAGAGTTTAAAAATCACTCTTTCAGTATCTGAACGCACTTGAGCTTAAAAATAAAAATCATAGTAGGTATTCCTCATGTTGGTGATGTGTGTGGATTACAAAGGAGCTGTGGGGAGTTGCAGCACTGGCAGCCTTTCAAGCAGCCTCTGACAATACAGCTTTATGCCTGTAACATATTTTCTCTTCTTTTTTGCAAGTCATGTTTTAAGCACATTTCTTTCCCTTTCAACTCTGGAAGGCAAATGTAATGTTTGAAACATTGTGTTGTGCTTGGAGAGGCTGGATTTTCCTCTTATTCTGTGAAACAATAAATGGAAACTTGGATGTTTGGAATGGCACAACCCAACTCTTCCCCCGGGAGCATTCGGTCATGAAATTGCTGATGGGAAAATTGAAGTTCCAGGGTAAAAATAGAGGTGTAAGGAGGGAGATGTGTGTCAGGAAGGGTTTGTCAGGTACTTGCTTTTAACACAAAAATGGTTTGAAGCTCTTCTGTGTGGGCCAAGTGTTGGAATTCGTTCCAGCTCTGTTTTTTGAGAGTTTCAAAACCCTGGGTCCCAAAACCAAGTGGCCCTGGGTGCCTGGACAGTCAGGTGAGGCTGCATCCCAGTGCAGCTCCAGTTCTGCATAAATGCTAATTCATGGATTATATTGGGGGAAGAGAGAGAAAACTGCACAGAAGCTGCCCCTCCACCCCTTTGATTTATAATTGTGCCACTTGTACAAAGAGCTTTATTCCCTGGAGACTGATTTCCTGGACTCTGGGACCAGCACAACAGCAGTGCTTTGCTGTCACCCCTCAGTCCAGCCCTGAACCAGGGCCAGGACAGGTTGTCCCTGAGGTTAAACCCCCTCTGCTCATCCTAAACAGGTTGGAGTAGTGAAAAGTCACAAGAGAAACCCCCTTTGTACTGCTGATTAATTAAGGAAAGAATTTGGGCGTGATGAGTCTGCAGTGACAGTTCAACATCCTGTCTTCACCCTGTGCTTAAAATAACACCTTAAATTTCTTTAAATGGCTTTATTTTTGTGGGAGCTGGTTAGGAAATCCTGGATTCCATCTTCCAAGAGCATGGACATTTCTACCAAGGGCAGCACCTGTTGCTGCAGTACCTGTAGAGAGGAATTTTCTTGCTGTGTCCTGTTTCCTTGTGGCATCAAATGACCAAATTGAATATCCAGCATCTTCTCTGTGTTTGTTGTTATGCTTGGACAGGCTCATTCAATCAGCTGCATGAACGAGCATTTCAGGATTTTATAAGCCAGAATGGACAAATCATGGTAATTAGACATCTTGTCTGTTTTGTTATCCTGGCTGCAGAACAGTAACGAGGTTAAAGGACTACTGTCAAGGTGACAAAGTACCAGACTGTCTTATCTAAAACCTGTAATTTTTTGCTGTGTTATCTGAATACTTTGATTTTAAGGTGTTCTTTCTGCCTGTGTTTAACTGCATGACATTTAGAGGCAGAGATAAGGGGCAGAACAGGTCAAATGTGTGGTGTGAAATCCGTATCAGCTTCTCATTTCTTGGAGTTTGTCTCTTTTAAATGCTGTCAAATAACTTGACAGTCTCTAAAGCTTATTTTGTACAATGTAATGGTCACCTGTAATGGTTCTAGAAATTCATATCTCACCACTGAATATGGCAAACATGTATTTAATACTACAGAAAACTGAATGCAATAGAGAAATGAGTAACTCCTTAGGGTATTTCTGCTTAGGAATGCCAGTGTCTTTTCTATGGCCTTTGCTAAATAATTGTGTTTACATGGCTGGGAATGTGATGCTCACAATCAGTGGTGATTAAACAAACAGAAAAATGCAACCAGCTGAACCCCAACCAGTTTAGTAACACCAAAAGTGGATAAATTAGCTGATACCATGTGTTAAAATCTATCCTGTGTACAAGGAGAACCAATAGCCAAGGACAGCAAGGCTGGGTCCTGAAGGCTGATTTTTGAGGAACTCACTCAGCTGGCACGTGTGCTCTGATCTTTACATCAACATCCCTTTGCTTTTTCCCCCTCTCCTCTGCTGTGTCAGCTCTTGTATTTAGTTCTTACAGTGTCACAGGTTTTTATCTGAAAGTCTGATATTCATTGCACATGTGTTAAGTATGGGGTTTTTTGGCCACAATCCTTTACCTTTGCAAAAAAAAAAAAAACAAATGCTGAGGAAAGGGGACTTCTTTTATACATCACTTTCAGGGCTGTGTTTTGGGAAAAACAACTGTTAACAAAGTATGGTTTTTGCAACACAGGCATCATCCTGGAGCAGCTGACCTTGGATAGTCTCCCAACCTGCCTGCAAAATAGGGACTTTTTTTTCTTGTTTCATGTTGGCAGCAGGAGGAGGGAGGAGGAGGATAGCCTGCTCTGTCTGAAGGAATGGGTTCCAATCTGTGTTTTTAGGACTGGCTGTGGGACAGGGGCATGGATGTCCTGCACTGTCACTAAAGGTCTGCTGTCTTTAAATGCAGATTTGTTCATTTTGGCCTCACAGGCCCTTTAGAAAATTGTGATGGTTCTATGAAGTGGGGGGAAAAAAAGCTGAAAAACATTTCTAGGTGGTGTAACAGCTAAAAATCTTCCATCTCACGGTGGCTCCAGCCATGGGCTGTGTGAGACAATTGCCAGCAAGAGCAGGGAATGTGGAAAAGGAAAAGTGTGTGTGTGGCTGTTCAGAGTGATTTTACCCTGGTGTCTGCTCATCTCCCTGATCTCAGGCCTGTGCTCCAGATGAACAGACCAGACTGGTGACTCTCAGAGATAATTTTGGCTGTTCATTTCCCCCCTCTCCCTGTTCAGAGAGGACATGTTGGCTACATGTCCGTGTTTTCCCTGGTGCAGCCTATATTCAGTTTGTCTCTTTAAATCTCTGCTAGCTGCTGGTGTACAGAAAACTTCTTTGTGAAGTTACCAGTTAGGGGATTATTATTTTTCCCCTCAGTTACTGCTTTTATGACTAAATGATGGTTTATAGTGGTGGGCAAAGTGTGAGCTTTGTGGAACACCTAATCCACAAATAGTCTGTAGTTTGTTTTTAATGGGACTTCTGGTCAACTTTCATGCAATAAATTTTCCCCCTCTCTGACAGAGAGTCCTCCTTCCCATTCCCACCCCTACCCCCACCAAAACAGAGGTTGTCCATTAAAAATCATGTTTTCTTTAGGAACTTGTATGTGTGGGTGGTTTTTATTTTGTAAGGAAGCAACTGAGCTGATACATCCCCACAGTTTGGGGGAGTTACAGCCAGGAAAACGTCCCCATGGAAATGAAGATGGTTGAGTTTATTTGATGTAGGTGGGCAAAGAATTGTTGTAACAAGGAGCTGTTGTTACAAAACATTTTTTGTGGTAATGATGCAAACGGGAAGGAGAAGAGCTGACCTGCAGATTCCAGGTTCTGTTCCAAGTGGGATTGTTGGGTTTTTGCAGTCGCTGCGAAGCTCCTTCGTGGCTCTGAGGGATGCAGGTACCAGGGAATCCAGCAGGACAGTTTGAGAGGAATAATTTGATTAATGATTCTCGTTTTGTCATTCCATATAAGAGTTGTGTGCTGAGCATTAGATGTATAATCTTTAATGGACAATTTAGTGTTTGGCTTCCAGCTTCTCAAAATGGTCTGATGTCTTTTGGATTTAGAAGAATAAAATATGGGTGATTATAAAAGCAATTGCTTCAGATTGAGGGTAAGCCAGTCCTGTTCATCTGATAGAATTCCAGTATCTGCCTGTTCATCAGCACAGATACAGCTGGTCTTTAGGGTTAGCTGCAGGTATTGTTGAGCAGATTTCTAACCTCAAATTTCCTTAGGCATTAGCAAAAATAATGCTTTTTTTTTGGTGATGTGTGTGTTTAAAATACTTAAAAGACCATCTCAAGACACAAGCAGACACATCTGCTTTTATTCTTGTTTTAGGGCACTGCTGTGCTCTGTGCTACATCACGATAGTGTCACGTAAAGTGCTTTTGCATATGTGCTGTCCCACATGAAGCACAGTCAAGCAGGCAGCAAGTTGCATCTAAAAGCGAGATCTTTCTCAGCCAGAAGAGACGAGCAGCAGGCAGCCTGCGAGTTCAAAGTCAGACTTCAGCAGGAGCCATCCTTTGGCTCTGGTCAGTGCACATGAAAGCCTCACATCCCATCCCTGTTTATGAATACCAGCAACTCGCTGTGTAGCCCACGCTTGCAGGCTAAAAATAACATCTTTGCAGTGCAAACTTGGCCTCAGGAGCCGACGAGTTTATTTGGTATCACCTTCAGGTGGTTGTTTTTTTCAGGGGAATTAATGGCTCCGTTACTGTGTCTGTGAACTATCACACTATTTAATCACTGAGACCACAAAATACTGATCTCTTGTCCACATGGCACGTACAAGAGTTTATCTTCCAAATAGATACTTGGGAAAGGAAAAGAGAAGTTTTAAGTGAAACCAGCTGCCAGCAAGTGTCTGGTGCTGGTGGCTACTGTGAAACAAAAGAACAGCATGAGGACGTAAACATGAGTTCAAATTTTGGGTTGAATTGATTTTTTTGGTCTTGTTTCAGGTTTTCACACTTCCAGAATTTCACCTTTGTGCAGAGAGTGTTGTGCCCAAAATGAGCAGAACTCACATGGAACACGGGCTGTACTTCCCTCATAAAGAAATGACACAAAATTTGCTATAATTGTGGTTTTTTAGTAATGGGAGATTATTTTTAAAGGTTGCAAAAGTTGTTGTGCAACTCCTGACGGGAGGGTGAGGTGGGGGTCCATCTCTCTCCCCAGGTAATGAGTGACAGGATGAGAGGAAATGGCCTCAAATTGTGCCAGGGGAGGTTTAGATTAGACATGAGGAAAAATTTCTTCCTGGGATGGTTTGTCAAGCACTGGAACAGGCTGCCCAGGGCAGTGGTGGAATCAGCATCCCTGGAAGTGTCAAAAAAAGTGTGGATGTGGCACTTGGGGACATGGTTTGGTGGTGACTGTGGTGGTACTGCTGGTTGACAGTTGGACTTGATGATCTTAGAGGTCTTCTCTAACCTTTATGATTCTATAGCTCCATATTGAGGTGAAGAATTTAGAAGCAGGAAGAAGAAATTCCCTCAGACTCCAACATGGAAATGTGATCACTGTTCTGGGTCATTAGGGGTTTTTCTCTCTTTAATTACTTTGCTTTGTGGCAGAATTGACTGGTGACAGTATTTTGCAGGGCTGCAGCACGAGGTCAGTGATGAGAATGGAGATATTTCTACATTTTCCTCAATGCCCAAGTATCCATTTTGTATTAAACATTCCTGGCAGTGGGAACCAGCACACAGGTCCCAGTTTCTGGATGATGGATTGCTCCGTTCACTAATACTTCCTATAAAACCAGTTTATTGTAGTGAAGGTCACAGGAAAACCAAACAACTCTTGTCCTCATCCAGGATGGACAACATAGAGGCTTTAATCCAGAAAAAGCTTTGGAGCATTGAATTCACAATGTTAGATCTGTCCTGCAGTTGGAGCAGGATTATTTTAGATTAGATCTAAGAGGTTTTGTAAAAAGAGGTCCTGGCACAGGTTGCCCAGAGAAGCTGTGGCTGCCCCTGGATCCCTGAAAGTGTCCAAGGCCAGGTTAGAGGGGCTTGGAGCAATCTGGGATAGTGGAAAGTGTCCCTGCAGGGTTGGACCAGATGATTTTGTAAAGCTCCCTTCCAAAACCATCCTAAAATTCTTTTCACAGTGGCTACATGAGGCTCATTCGCACACAGCCCTGGGGCAGCATTTCTTGTTATCCAGCTCTGTGATTCCCTGTTCTGCTATTTTCCCTATTTTCAGCCCCTTTATATTGCCTAAGTGAGGGGAAGGTACTAAATAGCCACAGAGCTGCATTTGTGCAGCACAGAACACTTGACCATACAATGAACTTTTAATTGGCCTGAACTGAATGTAACCCAGCACATGTGTAACATCCTGAATAGGACTTTTTTTTTTTTTTTTTAATATCTACAGCCATAAACAGCTTTTGCTCCACAAACAGCATTATGGAAGGGTCTAAGGCTCCTTTTGGGGTGTTTTTTTTGTTTGAGGGAGAGGTGTTGAAAGGGATTTCAAAAGAGAAGGCATGCTGGGGAGATAAACAGCTCTGGGAATAAGAGCAGCACAGGAAGCGAATCCATGGTGTTGCTTGTGGGAAGCTCTTAGAAGTAATTAGTGATAAGAGTGAGGCAGCAGGAAATCTGGTTGGCAGCTGTGGCACTTTGAGCAGCAGCTCTGACCTTGGCTTGTAGGTGCTTTGAGGCTGCTGGGGGAAAGATTTGCTGCCAGAGATCCTGGGTTTTACCTGCATTCCCTTGGAAAATGTGCCGGCAGCCTGCGGAGGTGTAAACTCTCATCCCGTGGCCAAAGGCCCTGCATCACTCCTCCAGGCACTGCAAAAATACGTGATTAAAGTTGGTGATAGAGCAGAGCACTCGTGTTTGTGCTTTTTAGAAGCCTAATCTAATGCTGGAGCACCAGGAGCAGTCTCCCAGGGGTCTGCCCGAGGGTGGGAACTGCATCCTCCTTGCAAACACTTCTCTGCCCTGCCCTGGGACAACAGGAGAGCTGGCAAGAGCCAGCGAGCCTCTGGCCAGGGTCCAGGCCCAGGAGGTTGGTTGGCAGGGATTTAGTGGGATGGTGGGATTTAGTCTGACACAATTTACTTGGCTGAAAGGGATAAGTGACGGTGCACGGTGCGTGTTTCACCTTGTTAAATATCTGCGTTCTGCTGCCAGAGCGTGAAACGATAACTTAATCCCTGATTGCTCCTCACAGCCCTGCAGGCCATAGTCTCTGGAAGGATGTTTGCCAGCCAAAAATGGTGTGTGGCTTCACCAGGCCCAGTTTCAGTGCCTTTTCCAGCTAACTCACTTCTGAATTAATTGGGGACCAAATGCTTTTGCACTCTCGACCTTGTAGCTCCTGCACTTGGTCCCAGCAGCCACACTCCTCTGCCAATGCCTGTTCCTGATTCCTATTTTCTTCCCCAGCATGAATAAATCACCAGCAGTAATGAACAAACCCTTCAGCAGCTGCCACGTTGGTTTTTGGGGTGATGGGTGTTGGGACAAGTGTTTAGTGAAAGAATTTTTTGTACACAAGAATAGCTATCATTGGAACAAGAAGTAAGGAATAAAAGCGTATTCAAAATTGTCTTCCTCATTAAATTCTTCAGGATTATCTGATTGCCCAAATGAGAGCTTTCAGTCAGAACACAATGGGCATGAAAGAACTGCAGTGCTTTGAAATGGTTCTGTGGTGTGTTGATTCAAGAATAGTTCACAAAATATTTCCTACACTTAAAAATCACCACAGCCATTTGCTGAGGTGGGAGGCAAAAGAATAGACAAAGCAGGTGGGTAAGTTCATCATGTGGCCAAAAGATGAATTTGGGAAATTTATGGCACAGAGGTATGCTACAGTGAATCAGCAGCACCTATTTAGGAAGAAATAATTGGGCTTTTACCAGTAAATATTGACTAAATCTCTATTTCTTCAGTATTTTTTCAGAGCCTGGGGTTTCTCTCTGCTTCTCACTCCAAATATATTATTTTTTGTCTTCAGAACACGTTCTCGATGCAGATCTGTTCACTTTAATGCAATTCTAGGTTTAAGCAAATACTTAATTCTGCCTAGAGCACTCTGACATTTTTTTTCAGCAGTCTGGAGCCATTAGCAGGGCAGATACAGGACATGGGAGCTGAGCTGTCATGGTGAAGGCTTGCCTGTAATTTTCATAATATGCTGTATTTTCCCTTTGCTTTTCAGCAAACAGGTCAATTATAGCTTATTTCTCATCCTCATGCTGGGAGGGCGAAGCAGCTGATTGGGGTGGTACACTGAGGATAAGGATTGCTTTTCTAGGTCAGGCAGAGGAGAGCTTGGTGCAAAAACATGACCCTGGAAAGCAGTTCCTTCTGGTCTTGGTTTCTCTGGGACAAAGTTTGTGTTTGTTTCCTCACGCCAGGTACTCCTGTAGTAAAATTTCAGTCTGGAGTGTAGGGCTAAATGGGATATTGGGGAGAAATTGGAATAATAGAATTGTAGAATTCTTTAGGTTGGAAAAAAACATTTGAAATCACTGAGTCCAACCATTAGCCCAGCAGTGCCAAGCCCACCATTAAAACATGTCCCTAAGCACCACATCTCCACATCTTTTAGATCTCCCCAGGGGTGGTGATAAGGGTATTGATTGCTGCCTGCTTCCTTATCTCCATGTTATCAGTCAAGTTGTCTGAAATGGGTTGGAGGAATATAGACAGCATTGAAAGAGTTGGTCAGGGAGGGTGCAGAGTCTGTGCTCTTGGGAAGAGCAAAAGACAGCACGACATCACTCTTTTTTGACATATATAAACACTAGTTTTACTCTAGCTGAGTGTTTGAGGCTTCTGATACACGTCAGGATTTTGTTGAAGTGCTCTTTTTGAGACGCCAGTGCCTTGACAAGCTGCTGTGCTCGTTTGCGGCGTGGTTCAGATGAGTTGTGCTGTTCTTTCACCTCCCAGGCTCCTGGGATGCTGATGGAAGGTTTGGGTTGAGAGTAGGCAGATATTGTGCAACAGCCCCTGGGTTATCACTCTGATCGTGGATGTGCTGAAGTGAGGAAATTCGGGGATTGCTGAACCGTGGAGCCAAGACAAATCACTTTTTTATGCTAATGACCAACCCTTCTTGCCTCCAGCTCTTATCTGTTCCCTCCTCCCCATCCACCATTAAACCAAACATCATTTGTGGTTTCCAGTGTGTTTGTACTTTGAATACTGCTCGAATCCCTCATTTGGAACTGGAGCCAAAACAGGCCCTGAATAGACTTTACCACATGAAAATAACGCTGTGCTCAGCAGGCATCTGCTTCTGGAGGCACCAAAAATGCCTTTGAGGTATAAATTTTGGTACTGTGCATGTACCCTCTTCATCAGCTTGAGATCCAGTGCTGCTGAAATTGCACTGAGATTCAGAAAGTGATGGGCTGCTGTATCCAGTGAAATCCCCAACCTTGTAAACGCCCTGTGCATACACAAACCACACCATTAAGGTTGATTTCTTTACAAAATGTGGCCACAACGATGTTCTCTTTGGAACTGCTGCCACTTCAGACATTTCCTGCTTCCTTAATGCCTGGTGGATGTGCTGAAGAAGTTGGAGAATCAAATCCAAAGAAAGGAGGGTGGTACTCTCCACTGGAGGACAAGGCAGACCTGTGGAACCAAAAAAAGAAAGTGAAGGAAGCAATTTGCCTTTTTATTTAGGCCTCCAGGCTGGAAGGTGTCTCCCAAGTTGCATCTGTGATTATCTCACACAAATTGCCTGCACAGTCGTGAGATAAATGGCTGAAAGTTCTTTAGGGATGTCAGGAAATGTCGACTGCCAGGGGTTAGAGTACAGAGCTGCCTCATGGTGTTGGTAATTCAGTAGGAGGGTAGATGGGGAATTAGCAAGTACTCAGAGACACCTCTTCTACACATTTGTGCTTGGAGGGAGTTAGTGCCTGTTCAAACAAAATGGAAAACGTTACCAAAATACTCTGAATGCTCTTGGTGAGGCATTTGTTCCTCTGAGTTGAAGAGTCCTTACGGTAATTTCCTTAGTGTGCAGTGATTGATGAATGTGAGGGTGAAGAGCTTGTGGGCTCCTCTGGAGCCTCCTTGGCTGTGGATCCCTTTGTACTCCTTTCCTCCTTTCCTCCTTTCCTCCTTTC
>VZTJ01005459.1:465217-526724 GCA_013397795.1 Orthonyx spaldingii | reverse complement strand
TCCCTCCTTCCCTCCTTCCCTCCTTCCCTCCTTCCCTCCTTCCCTCCTTCCCTCCTTTGAAGCAGAGAGGGCCTGAAGGGGATTTTAGGGAAAAATCCTTCCCTGTGAAGGTGGGGAGGAAAAGAGAGAAGCTGTGGCTGTCCCTGGATCCCTGGAAGTGTCCAAGGCCAGGTTGGACTGGTTTGGAGCAATCTGGGACAGTGGAAGGTGTCCCTGCCCATGGCAGGGGCTGGCACTGGATGAGCTTTGAGGTCCCATCCAACCCAAATTGTTCCACGATTCTTCTTTCTTCAAAGGATGTTGGATGCACACATTTGTATTTAAGTACTTGTGTAAATATCACAGAGTCCATGGAAAAATGAACTCTTTTCCAAAATGCTTCTGTTTGTTGTATTTGTGCAAATAAGGAAGTCAGACAGACTCGGACTCAAACTGGTTTAAGGCAGAGGCTCTAATGAGTTTATGGATTGGAGGATACAGCTGGGTGATCTACCAAAGGTGGAAAACCCAGTCTTGCTGGACCTGAGAGAGTTCTTGAAATACCCTTTCATGGATTAAATTCCTTTTAGTTCCAATCCTTTGCTTCCCATAGTGCCCAGGAGATCATTCTGGGATTACTCCTGCATGACAGTGGCTTGGCTAAAGGATATCCTGGATGTGAACACTGAGTTTGTGGATTCTGTAGAATATGTTGTATATTTTCCTGTACATGCTGCTCCACCTGCCATCATTTTCCATTTGGGATCTACTGGAGGAGTTAAAAGGCTGCCACATCCTAAGGAGGCTTTTTGCCTCCCTCACATGGTTATAAAAAGGTAGCAGCAGCCCACTCCATTAAAAAAATACTGTAATTCACAATAGTGATTGAAAGTTTGGGGACTGGCTGTTCACCAAACATTCTCTAGAGCACAATAGTATCCTGACATCTTAAGTATTTACAAACAAAAGGATAAAGTTGTAATCCCCTTGTCATAACACCAGCTTTATGGGATCCATGCACGGCTTGAATGTGGTCAGGACTAAGCAGATTATTGTACCAACAATACAGAAAATTTAGCTCCAAGTACAAAATACCCCAAACCCACAAAGCTGCTGCTCAGCTCGAGTTCTTGGGGTTTGGGGCTTTTTCTTTTTTTTCTTTTTTTCTTTTTTTTTTTTTTTTTTTTTTTTTTTTTTTGGTGGGTTGGAAAAAATTTGTTTTNTTTTGAGTGAGCTGGCAAAAATTAGTTTTGTCAGTAGAAACTAAGTAACCGCCAACTACGCCTGGAATGCCTTGGAGCACTGGAGGAATTTTCCAAGGAACAGTGATTACCTTTGTTCCTTTTAGCTGCACAAGTTTAGTCTTTGAACTGTGTATGCTCTTTCACGTTGGTTTTTTTTTATTATTTATTTATTTGGGGATTTTGTTTTAAGGAGACTTGCTGATTGTAAAAAATCCTTTGCTCAAATAGGGCAGTGTGATTTTCTCCCAAAGAACTCACTATTGGCAAGAAAGTAAAAATGAGAGTCTATAAGAATAATATTAATTGTAGGATATAATCAAAAATTGGAGTTTGGTGGGACTCAGCATTTTGATGCCTGCATGTAAAAATGGGGTAAAAATATTTATAAACTGTTTAAACAACCGTGAAACCCAACAACCTTAAGCACTTTACACTCTGAAATATTCTGGGAAAATGGATTTCTATCATAGAATAAGCTTGAAGTGATCAGATTTGATTTAGTTGGCTTTTCCTCTCACTGTATACCTGGCAGCAGCAAAATATGTTGCAAGTTGTATTTGTCTGATATGCAGAAAGAGAGGAAACAGCTTCTCAAAGAATTCTGCTTTTTCTTATCAGCTGTCATACTGCTGTCTCAGTTATGTCTGTGTTAGTAAAATCATTAAATCTGTTGTCTACATTTTATTTCACCATTGACTGGCTTTTTTTAATGCTATGAAAGAAATTTAGACACTAAAACTCTGACCATTGCAGTGCTGGCTCTTCAAAATACTTTATTCGGAGTCCTTTTTTCATAGAGGGAAAAAAAGTCCCCCACACAATTCAAGGATGTGCTTCAGAAAGATAACTGGGCTCCCAAACTTGAAACAAATGCAAGATCTTCCTGATATTATTTTTTTTGTAAAATAAAATCCCCTTGTGTCTGCTGCAAGGCCTCAAGACTTGCTGGTGCTGGAGCTCTTGAGTAATTCCTGCACCACTTATCAGTTTCTCTAGGAGGTTCCTGTAGTACAGTGAAGGATAGGGAAGCTTGGAAATCATGAGCCCAATTGCTTCAGAGTAAAAGGCTCTGGAATAGTGGGTTTTTAAATCCCATCTCCTGTTGGGGCAGGTGTCTAATGCTGAGGCAATGAGAGCCCTTTCTTTGGAATTCCACTTATCTACACTCCATATCTGCCCTCTGTGATATAGCCAATGGTTATAAAATTATAGAAAATCCTGGATTGGAAGGGACCCACCAGGATCATCAAGTCCAACTGCTGGCCCTACATAGACACCCCAACAGTCCCACCCTGAGCATCCCTGGGAGTGTTGTCCAAACTCTCCTGGAGCTCTGGCAGCCTTGGAGCTGTGCCCATTCCCTGGGGAGCTGCTCCAGCACTCAAACGCCCTCAAGACTCAAAAGCCTTGTTTGAAGGATGAGTTTTCTTGAGAAACCCTTCAGTCCGTGAAATCCATTACTTTATGTAAATGTTACTTTATGTGTGTTACTTTATGTAACAGTTTTAACTCACTGCTCTTCAAACAGAACCTCATTTGCTAAGCAAAGCTCTGTGCCGAGGTGCTGGGATGGGATGTTTGATGTTTCTGAGGTGCTCCTGACTCTGCTGTGTTTGAGTAGGGCAGCTCATGGCAGGTGAGTGAGAAGGAGCAAGGGAAAACACCTTTCTTTGTAGTGGAAGGTATCACTGCCAGGAGCACAGGATTGGAATGGGATGAGGTCCCTTCTAACCCAAACCCTTCTGTGATTCCATGAAAACTCTGTACAGGAGCCACAGAAGAAATGATGGTTCAGGGTTTTCCACACCAGTGCTAATTTGGGCCATACTTAACCAGGGAAAGGAAGGAAGGAAGGAAAGATTTTTGAGGACAACAAACTCTGCCCAATGTAACTTTAGTTCTTTGATTTCGTGGAATATTGATCAATGATGCAGTTGTGTGTGTCAGAACCTATATAGTTATTGTACTGCTTCTATCTGCAACAAAATCCCAGAATTCCAGAATCATGGGGTCCAAAGAGTAGATTACTGTTACACATGATGTCAACTGCATTTTTAACAATATTTTTTTAACTCAACTGGCAGCATAAAGACGTGGCCTTACAGAGCGATTTCTGGGCGGCACTGACACCTTTCCACTTGTAAACCCCAAGGATTTTTGCCCCATCAGTTTGTTTTTCTAGTTGCATTTTTAGCTGCTTTCTAGAGTTTATGCTGGGCAGTTTCTGCTGAAGGGCATAAAATAGCACTAATTACACTGGAATTTGATATGCTTGGTTTTGCTATGGTTATGGAAGATTGAAAGTGGAAAGCAGTAAGAATTTCTGGAGAGATTTGCTGAGACGTTCCTGATTCATACTTGGATTTGTTGCCTCGCCTTTTTCCTTTTTCTGACCCTCAAATTTGTATTATGTTTTGCTAGTCCAGAGGCTTCTGAAAATGGCAAAATGCTATGTTTCAATTCCATAAATCCAGCATAGCCTTGTGCCACTTGGCAGTATCACCCAAATGTACAGTTTGGATGTTGTTGCAGTCACTGTTGGCACAGGAAATGTTCTTTTTTGAAAAAAATAAGGTGGAGAAACCCCATGCCTGGCGTGTTAGCTCCAGTCCTACAGCTTCTGGAGCTCTTTTCCCTGCTTCCTACCTTGCCACCTCCTGCCTTTCTCCTCCCTTTGCCCCATCTGCCTGTTTCTGATTTAGACAAGAAGGGAGATGTGCTGTGACTGATTTAGAGCATGTGCTGATTTGCCAGCTGGCTGCTACCTCGGAGCTGTGGGGTCAGCCAGACAGAAGAGATAAGGGCTGAGCTCTCCTCGCCTCTCCCCTGCCAGGGTTCACCTCTACACATTTGCTGGGGTGTTTTCCCCCTCGAGATTTGCACAGTCTGAAATATACTTCAGCTCACTAAACCTTCCTTCCCCTCTTGAACATGAAAAAACTCATCTGGGTGTTACTAAAATGCCACTAATAAGTATGGTTGAACAGTTTATCGTGTTTGAATATGTAATTTAATTATTCTGTTAAAAAACTGTAGCAGTAGTGGTATTGACTGATGGTCTCAGCTGGGCCTTGTTCTGATTTTATTCATATTTTTACACTGTGCCTGAGATCTGTGGAACCACCAGTATATTTGTAGGAAAGCAAATATGTCTTGATCCAGAAGCTTGATCAGGACACATTTACACCATGTAAGAGGTACTTTAAGAAGAAATTATTATTCAGGCTGCATGTCTTCATTCACTCTCAAAACAGCAGATATATTCATGGAATCATGGAATGATTTGAATTGGAAAAGACCTTAAGGATTATCTCATTCCAACCCCCTGCTATGGGATACAACAAATAAAATATTGTTAAATGTAGGCAGTTGCTTTGGAGTAGTCTTCCTCCTTTTTTAATTTTGGAATTCAGTTAGATACATTAGATTCCCCCTGTTTCTGTTTGACATTGAGCTGAGAGGAGATAAAAGAAGGGAGTTGGTGAATTCCTGTCAGACTGGATACGAGTGAAAACAAGTAGCTGGAAGCATCTCAGTGACATCCTTCAGTAGCTGAAAGATAAGTTCTCCCTCCCTGCCCTGCATGCTTCTGCTGCATCTGAGATGTGAATTTTTGGCTGTGAGTCAAGGAGCTGCCTGCACCTCGGAATGGCAGCATCCTTGGGGATGGAGAGGGACCTGGGACAAGGGATGAAGGGACAGGACACAGGGAATGGCTTCCCACTGCCAGAGGGCTTGGTTAGATGGGATATTGGGAAGAAATTCTTCCCTGTGAGGATGGGGAGGCCCTGGCACAGGGTGCCCAGAGAAGCTGTGGCTGCTCCATCACTGGAAGTGTTCATCCCTGTGCCAGGGCCTCCCCACCCTCACAGGCAACAATTCCTTCCATATATCTAACCTAAATTTCCCCTCTTCCAGTTTGAACCCATTCCCCCATGTCCTGTCACTCCAGTTCCTGATGAAGGTCCCTCTCCAGCTTCCCTGTAGCCCTTTCAGACACTGGCAGGTGCTGTGAGGTCTCCACACAACCTTCTCTTCTCCAGGCTGAACAGCCCCAGATTCCTCAGCCTGTCTCCACAGGGGAGGTGCTCCAGTCATCTTATCAACCTCGTGGCCTTCTCTGGACTTGCTCCACCATTTCCATGCCCTTCTTATGCTGGGGACACCAGAACCATGTGCAGGATTGCAGGTGGGGTCTTACAAGAGCAGAGTAGAGGGAGAAAATCACCTCCCTGTTCTTTGCATGTGTTCCTGCCGTGTGTGTTTTATTGCAGGAGATCCCTTCCTGCCTTGTGGGTGATGCTGTTGTTGGTCTTTACCTTTTCCTCACCTCTGAGATGGACTGCAGCACTTGGCTGTGAACACCCGGCGCTCCCAGGCTGCTGTTGGGTGCTCTATTTCCCCATCTCTTCATTTCCTAAGGGATTTTGAATCAGGCTAAAAATCCTTTCATGCCTTTCTGGGCCCAGCACGCAGCTGCAGCATTAATGGGCTCGTATGTGCACGGCACAATGCTGTGTGATGCAGGCTGCACCCTTAATGCTTTCCTTGGGGAAACATTTGTCCCATTTATTCTCTGCATGGTCAAAAGTACATCAGACAGCTCTGTGTAGCTGTGCTGTATCCCAAATGCTGCACGCTGGGTTTTGTGGGACTTCTGTTCCCTCACGTTTGGATTAAGCAAGGCCCAAGTCCTGGGTTTGTATGTCTGTGCAGCCCTTCAGAAAATGAGATATTTAGTTCAGACTAAAGGTCTTAAGTTAAGCTTGATGATACACAGCCCTGTATAATCCATCCTCTTAAAATTGTATATGTGGTAGAACTTCTCAGATTATATCCTTATGGCTGCTTTAACCCAAATACTCAATAATACACCCCATATTGAGGGATGGGCAGATCAGCTGGGTTGTTGCAATATAATTCTACCTTGGAATTGGGCTGGGGAATGTGAGCAGGGCAGAGTCACATCTCTGAGTGCTAAACTCAGACTCCACATCCAGGCTTGCTGTTCCCTTTGTGTTACAAGGAGAATGTTCCTGTAGGAATAGGAATTAACCTGCCCTGTAAGCAGAGCTTCCCTAAAAGCAGTTTCCAGTGAAATCCTGCAGCAGTGTTCCACGAGCATTTCAGAGCACTGAAAGCCATGAAGATGCTCCTGTGTCTCTCTGAGAGGAATCCATAGGGGCTCTCTGGAGTTTGCTGTGTCTGGATCAAAGCCTCAGGGAAGGAGATTCCCTCAAAAATACCACTCTGGGGTAACAGTGGAGAGTCCACACCAAAACCACTGCCAAGGACCTTGGGAGAGGCTTTATTCCACCTAAGCCAGATGGCAGGGGCAAGGGGTCATGTTGTCATTGCTGGCTTGGATGACCCCGTGACATGGGGTGACCTTGGCTGAAATCATCATCCTGCTCTCCCAAGTCACCGTCATTCCTGTTCTGTCACACAGAGACACACGGCAGGTCCAGGCACGAGTGAAAAGAGGTGATGGATTTGCATAATAAATAATTGTTTTTGAGAGACAATGCTCAGAAATTGCTATTTTTAAACTCGCTTCTCAAGCCCTGTGAGCAGCAGGAGCTCTGAGGGTAATCCTGTGTGGCTCCCACGTCTTTCTCCTGCTCTGTTCAAAAGAAATCAGTGTTGCTTGTCACAAGACTTTACTCGTTGCTGATGTCAAGAGTTTCCTAATGTCATGTGGAAGGTCCAGGACAAAGGGAATATCAGTGGTTGGTTGTGTGTTTACTGCTTTTCTCCAGCCTCTGATGTGGGGAGGCCACGTAACCTGCAGTCATTGACTGGGGCTGTGCTGGTATTTTAAAGGTCACTCCAGTAATTTTGTACTTGCTTAAAACCAAACAAAAACCCCCAAACTTTTAAATTCTGCACATAACAGACTGGAGGAATTGCTGTTCTCTGCTCGTTCTTTTAGGGAAGCAAATGTTTGCTCTGCTGTCCCAGCAACTGTGAGAGAGCTGAGTTGGGCAAGCCCAGGGGTTGGTCTCTGAAATTTCCTCTTGAATAACACTCCTGAAGTTCCTGTTCAAGAGGTTTTGGAAATTTTTATGTTGCTTGGGTACTTTGTTTTTAAGAGGCAGTGACACCCAGAGAGAGAGGAGTATCACAAGAAAAACAAACCTGTGAAAGAACGAGGAAGAGATGCAGCATGAGGAAAATCAGTGGCTTTGAATTGTAAATCAACTCTGAGCAGCATCTCTTGCTCCTAAAAAGGTTTAAAAAAATGACTTGGGCTCTGTAGGCAAGGAGAGATCTGAGGAGAGAAATGAAGTCTTTACATACAGCATTCCAGTGGTTAATGATAGCATAATTAAGCTAAAATCACTACAACTAACAGTCCTTGTTTTTCTTTTGTTTTTTTGTTCTTCCCCTGATCTTATACCAAATCCTTTCCACTCCTGATGCATTGGGGAACAGCAGGACTCACCCAAAGGTAAGGGCTTTTATCAGTATGTGAGGATTGTCCTATCACTTGCTCAGTCTTGGGTTATCCAAATATTAAAAGCATTTTGAAGAGCTCTGTCGCTGATCAGCTGCTGAGTAAGAAACTCGAAGCATCTCCTTGCTGCAGAAATGCTCTGCACAGCCCGTGCCAAGAAATGAGTCAGAGGAACAAATGAGAACATACACACTCAGCACTGCAGGCTCTGAATGGAGGATCCTTGTTCTTTGTGGGCTTTTTAAAAAAGCATTTTCTGGTATTTGTGTTAAAGCAAACGCATTTTGGTTTTCTGCTCCCGTGACTTTGCACTTGGTTTGAAGACTCTGCCCTGGCATATCAGGGTTCAGCTCCATGGGTGTGCTCATACAGCCAGTGATGTTTTCCTAAATGTTCTGAAGGCTTGGGATGCTTTAATAATATGTTTAGTTGTAAAATAAATTCAAAGGAAAAACAAAAAAAAGCATCTTAATTTTAAATACACAAGCTGTTGTTTCCTCAGAGGATATAAAATAACTATTTTATCTCTTGATGCTGGTACATCAGTGTAGTATGGAGGGGGAAAGCCATGTATTTTTTAAGATAAATTATTTGAATTTCAAGGATTTTGCTATGTTAAGCATTTTCATAAATGTTGGTAGTCAGCAGTGTAGCAATGCAGGACATCCAAAGGGGAAAGAGCAGCTTCCATTAAGCTTAGAGGGGAAATCCACAGCCAGAGAGCCCCACACTGCACTTCCCTTTTCCTACATCCTACAGAATAAATTTTGTGAATGTAGGTCAGACATTACCCTAATTAATATTTTTCCCAAGGGAGCTGTTTTTGCAAACATCTGTCCCAAAATATCCATTGTATTATTTCAGGTGCCCGTGGACCTTTCAGTGGATTGATGGCAAAATTGAAACTTTTCTATTAAAAATATTATAGTGCTGCTCTTTTAATAATAAAATTTATTTGCTTTCTATTATTCTTTGCAAATATTAGACTTTGATGGCTGCTTGGGTTTGTCATGGCATGTAAATAAATACATACTCCTCTTGGATGGGAAGAGGTTCCCACCCTAAGGCTTGTTTTTAATTTATGCAGACAAGAGGCACGGGGAGATGGGAGGCAGAAAGAGCTAGAGGACATCTGTCAGTTTGCAAAAGAGAAACTCTGGTGAAAAATGAATTGCAAGGATGGGTTTGGAGGGAGATACGGAGAGGTCCTTGACATCCACTGGGTTGGCACAGAAAGGAACAAATAGAAACAAGGAACAAATAAAAGCATACAGGAAAATGAAGTGTTTGTTCAGGCTTCAGGCTCCTAGAAAATAAGGAATTCAGTGGGAATGTGTTTAAAGTTCAGCAAGTGAGTAACGTGTTGGATTTGGCCACAGCTGCTCTAAGGTGTCCTGGTGGTTTCCCTGCAGGTGTTTGCCTACGATCACTGCTTTTGGTCTATGGACGAATCTGTCAAAGAGAAATATGCAGGTAATCATATTTACTGTGGCTTTGTTATCTCCAAGTGGGAATGATCTGATTAAAATACAGCCCTTGCTACAGGGCACAGGCCATATGGCACAAAGTGCTGTCCGCTCTCTGACTGGCTGCTGTCAGAAGGAAAAAGGAAGTCTTCAATCATTTCAAATCATTCCAGTTTCTCTTCTCTAAAAATGACAATAGCACTGGGCACTGCTACCCATTTGCAGTGGAGTGGAGTGGAGTGGGAGTGGAGAAATGCCACCCATTTGCAGTGTAGTGGGAGTGGAGAAATCCAGCACAAGGATGTTTCACTCCTATTTACAGCTTTATTTAAAATACTGCTCCAACTCCATCATTTTAAAAGCATTAAATGAGTTTATTTCTTTTGAAGAGCATTGTTATATGTAATTTCATGTTTTTCAATGCTGATGGAAGTTTGACATCATAGTAGAACTTAATAAAGGAATATTAATAAAAGCCTAATTTAATATAAGTGTATGTGAATTCAGATGCTCTGGTGAAAATGTATAATATATTTAATTAAAAGGTTTTTTATGTACTATTATAACACATTTTGGTATATAGTTATGGTAAAATATGAAATACACTTGTATTTACCACTCCTATAATTTATTCCTTTCATATTTCTTATCCTTTAAAATTTGGGATCAGTTGAACTTGTTAACATTTATTTTATAAAAATCATAAGAACAACCAAAGACACAGACACTTCTTAATTTTCATTTCTTTAACAAATCACTAATGAATAATAATCTACCAAGGCACTGAGAAAAATGTGACCCTTTGAGCCATACTAATTACCTAGGAATATTACAGATTTTGTTTCTCAAATTAATGGTGGTGCCTGTATAACTGATAGTTTGGTCTATTATACAGTGGAAGTGTTATCCCAGCTGAGCCTGGCGCAGCTCTTGGTGATTTTGGTGGGGAATTTAGCATGGATTTGCCTGTAAAGATAGAAACTTCAGAAAGAGAAAGGAAGAGCTAAAAGGAACATTATTTGCGAGGACTTTTCAGTCCATAAAGTTTTACCACACCTTGTTCAGATTTTACTTTTTCTGCTTGTAAAATTAATTCTGAAAATAGATTTTGTTTAAATCGTTACTACCCAAATATTTTAAGCCTTTCTTCCTCTGCTTGGAAAATGCTCCAAAAAGCTCAAAGTTCAATTACAAAAGAAATGTTACACCTTATTTTTTGCCAGTGCAAAATATTCTGTGACTATCCGTATCTTCCACAAAGTTGTGTTGCTTCTCTGCAAAAATCTCCTCGTGGTATTATTCCATATCTTACACAGTAAAATTATCCAGTGCTCTGCTGATTCCCGTAGATTAAAATCAACTGACTGTCACTAAAATGTACAGCTTGAATATATTTTGAGGAGGTGTCATTCCCCAGCAGATTAAATTCTGCAGTTGGTCGTAGATGCTCTGCTGATAAAATTTCTGAGTATGAGCCTTGGTAGGATGTTGCTTTAATCACATCCAGGTGTATCCATGATAATCCCAGCTCCTGATTTTTACAGCAGCATAAATCTGGAGCACATCTCCTGCTCTTTTCTAGGGAGCAAACACTGGCTGTGATTTAGGCCGCAGCAGCAGGAAAACCCTCACAGCTTTCACCCGATTGTCGAAGAATCCAAATCAAGCAGCAAAAACCTCTTGCTGTGTTACAATGTTGGCTTGTGTGTTCTGTTTTCTAGGTCAAGATGTTGTTTTCAAGTGCCTTGGAGAGAATATTCTTCAGAATGCCTTCGAAGGCTACAACGCTTGTATCTTTGCCTATGGGCAAACGGGTGAGTCCCAGCGTGGGGGAGAAGTTCCCAGCCAAGGTGGTGAGTTCTGGCTGGAGGCTCTTTCCACAGGTTCTTGTGACATTGTTTGAGGAGAAATGCCTTCTAATGCAGATAAGGAATGTTTTCCTCTTTTGTAACATCAGATATGAGGTGGGCAGGATGAGAAGTAAGATTTTGTTGCTGCTGGCTAAGCTTGTTTCTCACACTTCAGATTAAAATCTTTGTTGTGACCGCGATCGTCCTTGAGCTCGCAGCATCGCTCAGATTTTCTGCCTCTGCAGTTAAAATAATCTTGAATTGTCATTTTAATGTAATATTTAAAGTGTACTGTGAAGAGTTTTCTCGGTGTAGGTGTTAATGAGTTGTCATCTGCAGTAAGGCTGTATCTACCTGAAAGTTCTCCAGCACTCTGAACTGAATTTCATGTTTTCCTTTTCCTTTTAATTAAAATAGTCTCTAGCTCAGTGGTACTTTGGTTACTTTGAAGCAGAAAACTGAAAAAATATCTTTCATTGAAATGCAAAAAAAATTTTTTTTAACCTCTTCTATTTTCTATCAGTATTTTCCACATCAGGAACCTTTGTTGCATGTTCTCTAATCACAGCTTCCCTCACACAGGATCTGGAAAATCCTACACAATGATGGGTACTGCTGACCAGCCCGGATTAATCCCTAGACTTTGCAGTGGACTCTTTGAAAGGGCACAGAAAGAAGAAAATGAAGAGCAGAGTTTCAAAGTGGAGGTATCCTACATGGAGATTTACAATGAGAAAGTCAGAGATCTTCTTGACCCCAAAGGGTACGGAATTTGTGTGTGAATTTCTGCAGTGTTTGTCCTACACTCTTCCTTTCCATAACCAGTTTGCCTTAATGGATCCCATCTAAAACATTTGCCTGGGATGGCTTTTGCTGCTTCCTGATCTCGGCATCTCCTCATTTTAAATCAAAACAAAGTAGTAAGACTAAAAGCTTGGAGAAAATCCACCTTTTATGAAGTGACAATGTTGTCTGTGTCAGCTTTTCCGTGTAGACATAAAGCTTTTTTTTGTTTGCATTCTGGCCCTTGCTCTGTGCTTCAATGGGTATTTGTGAGACCATCCTGTTCGAGATGTGTCAGGGAGAAGTTGACTTTGTGTAAATGTTGTCTTAAGTCAGTCATGTGCTTATAAATCCCTTTTTTTTCCCCCCAACCAGAAGCCGTCAGTCATTAAAGGTTAGAGAACACAGTGTTTATGGCCCTTACGTAGATGGCCTATCCAAACTAGCTGTTGCTAGCTACAAGGTAAGGATCAACTTTATGAAAGGCTTGTCTTGGCATCCTAAACACCAGGTGCTGTCCCTTAAACTGGACAGAATTATTGAAATGCTCCTAATCACTAATCTTACAGCAAGAGATTGTTGTATTGTGATCCCTGGGGAGAACAGGGCTAAGAGCACAAACTCACTTCATCCTGTGCTGCTCAGTAATTCTGGAAGTAATTCAGCTGTTGAATGGAACAGATTTCCTCCCAGCCTTCAGATGAGTTCACACTGTCATGGGAAAGTGTCCTGTGATTAATTACAGGCCCAGGATTAGGCAGAGGCAGGCTCTCAGTGCCCCACTGTGTCACTTGTCATGCTCTAGTCAGTAATTTCCCTTCCCAGCAGCACTGGAATGATGAATTATGGTTATTTGCAAAGCAAATAGTTGAGAGCATCACATGCAATTTGCTTGTGGGATAGTAAATGTTTATATGTGCATTCACAAAATGCCTCGTTTTTTAAGGAGCACAAACTTACTGTGGGGAAAATGGATAAATATGGGGTGGAATTCTGTCATCTTAACCAAAACATGGAAACAGTGCAGCCTCCCCTATTGCAGTTCTCCAGGTGTTCATCCACCACTCCTTGGGGGTTTCTGCTAAGACAGGACACATTTCATGCTTTGCCTTTCCATGTTGCCCAGCAGCTTTGTGTAACCCAGAATTTGGAGTCAGTGGTCTGTGGTGGTCCTTTGTTTGACTGTTTTTTCCAGTTGTTTTAGCATCACCCAGGTAGAGATGCAGAAATAAAAGTTTAGCCCAAGTCTTTGAAGTTTTAACTCTTTTACTGAATTGGTGTGAAACCCTAGAGCAGGGGAGCTGCACCTTTCTCAAGCATCACAACAGATCAAAGCACTTGATAAGCTCTAAAAATTTGGAGGAATAAAATGACCTGTTCAGCATGGCTCTGTTTTATAAACCTCTGAGCCTTCTGTCAGTGTTCCAGATTCTGAGACCACAACAACTGAGGCTAAAATGTGAAAGGGTTCAACCATGAATTGCTGTTTCCTCACTTCTTTCTCTGCTTTTGAGTATTGCTGTGTGCAGCCAGGTGAATTATTTTTGTTGATACTTTAATATCTACGTCGAGGAGTGGTTGAACTCGTGACACTGTGGAGTTTCTAGGCTCTAAAGGGAGGGATCACTTTTGTTTTTTCCTCATATTTCTCTGAATAAACAAATGGGAAGCTTAGTGAGAAAATGCTCTGTTTGACCAAGATGAGATGATTTTTGGAGGTAATGAAAAAGGATGTTAATGCAGATATGCTCATGGCTGTGAAAATTGTATTTAGGACATCGAGTCCTTGATGTCTGAGGGCAACAAATCTCGGACAGTGGCTGCCACCAACATGAACGAGGAGAGCAGTCGGTCCCACGCTGTCTTCAAGATCATCCTCACCCACACCCTCTATGACGTGCAGTCAGGGGTAAGAAAATCCAATTGCAAGGTCCAGATGCCAGGCTGGGATGTGTCTCTTGCTTGAATGTATTTCATGGGGAAGAAACACCCCTTTGGGAGCAGCAGTTTGTAGTACAGGCTAAAGATAAAGTGTGTGGGTGAAAAATAGAGGAACACCTGGGTGTACCTCTGGTGATCCCCTTCCTGTGGTTATTTAATGCAAATTTGTATAAATTCTCAGCTTTCAAAATTAATGCAGATTTGTATAAATTATCAGCTTTCTAAATTGAAAAAGATACTAATCTTAAATATTTTGCATTATATGCCATTAATACTTTCATGTGTATATATTAAGTATCTAAAAAGCATTTAAAACTGCAAATATTTTATGTTTCCTTATACATAAATATGCCCAGGAGGGGTGTGTGAAATATGTTATGTCAATATTCTTTAGTCCCTCACAGAAAATGGTGATAAACTTGAAGTGAAAGAAGTATCTTTAAACTTTGTTGATAGATTCTGTGCTTGGGCAATTCTTGAATATTTTCAAAGCCTTGGAGAAATTTTGAGTGTCCACAGAGCAAATCTGAGCCTAAATATTGAATATATTGGAAAGCATAACAAGCATTTGGACTTTTTTTCCTCCTTATTTCTCAGTTTCCACTGATTTTACCACACAATTTTCCTCATTCTTTGTTTGGAATTTTTTTTGCTTTTGGCCTTCAAATCAGCATTGTACTGTGCTGAATTTTTTTATTTTTCTGTAGTTTTTCATTCCAATTTAGCTGTGGCTTCTCTGCATGCTTTTCATACCTGGTTTTGGTGTGCTCCTGCTCAACCTGGGTGCAGAGTGGTCCTTGTGACTGTTCATCTTCTCTGCACCTTCCAGTGACCCCTGTGTGAACTTCTGCACCAGATTTCCCTGTTATCCCATCTGCTGGTCAATTCTTTAATATCTTCAAAGCCTTGGAGGAATTTTGAGTGTCCACAGAGCAAATCTGAGCGTAAATATTGAATATACTGGAAAGCATAACAAGCATTTGGACTTTTTCCTCCTTATTTCTCAGTTTTCACTGATCTTGCCACACAATTTTTCTCATTCTTTATGTGGAATTTTTTTTTCCTTTGCACTTCAGATCAGCATCATACTGTGCTGAATTTTTTGATTTTTCCATAGTTTGTCATTCTAGTTTTGGTGTGGTTTCTCTGCATGCTTTTCATACCTGGTTTTGGTGTGCTCCTGCTCAGCCTGGGTGCAGAGTGGTCCTTGTGACTGTTCATCTTCTCTGCACCTTCCAGTGACCCCTGTGTGAACTTCTGCAACAGATTTCCCTTGTTCTCCCATCTGCTGGTCCTTTCAGTCCTGGAAATGACACATTTCATGATCACACCACATTTTGAGAGGTTTAGGGTGGCATTTTTGAAAGCTTATTGATTGTAATTATCTCATTCATTTACGGCAACGCAGCGCTTTGCACCCGCATCCTGAGATGCTGAAGGTGCAGATGCTGCAGAAGAACAAGATGTGAGCAAGCTGTTCCCAAAGACATTTGGCTCCCTATTTCAGTTTCAAACTGACGTAGGGAATTCATGGAGTGTTCCAGAATGTCATTTTGGGTCAAATGAGAAGGAAGGATTTGTGAAAAAACCAGCGTTACAGGTTTAAATACTCACATAGCTGGGATCATGTTCCAGGAGACTGATAAGGATAAAGGAGACTTTGCAGTTGTGGTAATTTATGTGAATTGTAACATGCTTCTCATCAGGTTTATTCTTAATGCCTGAAAACCAGAAGAAACCTGGTATAAAACCTGAGGATTTTAGGGGACTGTTTTCAGGATGGGATTGTGAACCTCATGTCTCTGGTTGTGACTCCTGTGTAGGAACTCTGAATTTTTCATAGTTCAGCACTTGATGAAGTGTGGCCTGTGTACATCTTCTCTGGAGATATCAGAGTACCTGACTTCACCTCCCATCATCCATGACTTCACTGTTGTTCTGAAGCAGCAGGTAGTGACTTAGCACAGGACACTGTTCACATCCAGCAATTCTCAAAGGGGTTGGAACAAGAGTTTACACCAAAAAATGGAGTTTAATTCGTGTTGTGAAATACACCAAACTATGTCATTTGGTTTGAGTGGCCTGACAGTGGCTGCTCTCTGGTTCCTTCCCCAGACATCAGGTGAGAAGGTGGGCAAGCTGAGCCTGGTGGACTTGGCAGGCAGTGAAAGGGCAACTAAAACCGGTGCTGCAGGAGACAGGCTGAAAGAAGGAAGCAACATTAACAAGTAAGACTTTGAGATTATTTATTTTCCTTTTTTCATCACCATTTCCTGCTAAATGCAGCCTAGTTGTAAAATAGGATGAAGCTCTTGTAGTCAATTTTCTCCTTTCCTTCTGTCTACAAATCTCCTGTAGTCAATTTTCTCCTTTCCTTCTCTCTACTTCTCTTTCTGACATGCAGTATTCTTAGATATGGGAAGTTGATCTCCATCTGTTTAAAAAATGTCAGTGTTCCTGCAACTGCCATAAATTTCATTGCGAAGATCTGAGGATTATTAAGACTGAAAACATACTGGAAAAAAAAAGTGGAGCTTTTGTGAAAACAGAATGATCAAAATTATAGTAGGAACTTTTTCCTCAGAGCATGTTTTTGGAGAGAAAGTCACTGTCTAAATATGCATTTGACTTATGAATATTTCCCCTTGTTAATAAGTGCTTGTGTTCTCTGGGCAGATCCCTCACAACTCTGGGGCTGGTTATTTCTGCCCTGGCAGATCAGGCTGCTGGCAAGAACAAGAACAAATTTGTTCCATATCGTGATTCTGTGCTCACTTGGTTGCTTAAAGTACGTAAGTTCTGGGTTTTTTAATCTTCTTTTTCTAAAGTGAAATAAAAGAGAGGAAAGGGGGAGAAGAGTCTCATTGAATGAAATCAAAAGTCTGTGCTTTTTTTGCCTCATTTTCTGGGTTTGATGTTAACCATAATTGTCTTTGAAAAATAAGCTGGGTGTAAGTCATTAGTACCTCTGCAGACTAAATATGTTCCCTGTCTTCTGCTGACCTGCAATGGCCTAAGGATTAAGGAACTTTAAAAATAAAATTAAAAGCAGTGTATTTTATGGGTCAGTGTAAGTGCAGCTTCACACACAACCTTGGGGCTAATTTAATTTGGGCCATTTCTGCAGGCAGCTGGATTTTCCATACTGGCATGGTGAGCTCTGAAGATGTTGATTAAGACTATTACCTTTTCCTAATTGTCTAGTTTATTGGTTAAGATATTCTACTTTTGTCAGCAGAATATAATGGCAGAGCATTATCCCAGTTACAGTCTGAGGAACAGGTCAGGAGACTCCAGAGATGGTGTTCATGTGAAATGAGCAGTTAAATAATTTTCTGAACTGCACAGGACTCTTATTTGGTCTTATTTTGGGCAGAAAAGGAGTTTATCATGATGGCACTCGGATGTAGATCTGTACAGTCTAAATAAAAAAGTCCAAATTGTTAAATATGTGATTTATAGATGTCAAATTTCTCCTTTTTCCCCTTTTTCTCTGTTTAATTGTTACCAGGATAACAATTAAACTAAGGATATTTGTAGATAGAAAGAAATAATCTGGAAAAAAACTGATTTTTGGCATCACCAGCCTTTCTTTGCCCTCTTGCTTTCGTAGGTGCTCTGGCTACATTTTGTTGTCTTGGCTTCCCCACCCGTTCTTAGCAATATTTTTAGGTGTTGTTTGAATTCCACATCCCTGGGATCTAGCTGCACATGTGGAAAGAAAAAAGGCAAAGTGACTTGCAGGTTATACAGGAGTGTGGTGATAAAAACCAGAGTTTTCCTTGCAAAGATTTGAAAATGAAGTTGAATTCAGTGCTTAAGGAGAATAAAATCCCTACTCGTGCAGCCCCTTGACACACAAACCTTCATTTTTCTCAGTGCTGCCTTTTAATGAACCTTTTAGCATGACTTGTGAAATGATTTATCTCCAATAGATGTGAACATCAACTAGCCACGTAAAAATCCCAATGGCACCACAAAAACAGTGTCAGAGTAGAATAAATCCTCATAGCACAGTGCTCTTGCACGGAGACTTTTGCAGTGTTTAAATACATTTTTGCCTCTCTATTTACACTGAGTTTTTACTCTATTTAATAAACAAGAGATTTTTTTTTTTTGGCCCTCTGCAAAGATGGCAACAAAGCCACTGCGCGGCTTCACTTCGTCCCGGTGCGCTCGGGGTTCCTGATGTGGCTTTGGCAGGGTGCAAACCTCCCTAGTGAATTTCCAGCCTTGTTGGAATTCGTTATGCTGCTCCATCTCTAAACAAATCCAGGGAGCAGACTGCAGTTCCTGTTCAGCACCTGGCTGAGGCATTGTGGCCACGGTGCCGCCGGCCAGCCGCGGCGCAGGAACGGGAGCCCACTTTTGTTCTGCCTCCTTTCAGGCAAACCCTCTTTGTGTCCAACATCCAGCCACGTTAAGTGCCAGCAAAAAGGTTGGGGGCTTTTGGGGTTTTTTTACAAACAAGCTCTCATTGAAGCTTTATTTTGAAAGGGGGGAAAATTTAAACTTTTTTTTTTTTTCTAATTAGAGATCAAAGGAGGGATTTATTCGTTTAAGGAGGCCTGTTTGGAGAAGCCATGAGAGATGGTGGGCAGTCCTTCTGCCTGGCTTTCAACTTTTAATTATGATACCAAAGCAGTGTAAATGTGTCCCAACTGCAGGAATATCTGTCATACAGTGTCTCTCCACAAATCAGACGAGTCAGTTCAGGAGACCTCAAGATCTGACACTTCTTGCTTAATTTTGTTGAGAATTTTAGACAAAAGTACCAGGTGAACAATATCATTGCTTGAGCAGTGGCATCAGGTTATGTGTAGGGAGCAAAACAGCTTTGTCAGTTCTGGAACTTCTTGATTTAATCAAATTGTATTGGCACAAACATCTTGTTTTCCCATGTTAATCAAAAGTTTGATGGCTACTATCAAAAATGTAATTTCAGAGCTCTACATTTTCAGTTGTTTTCACAGTAATCTTGTTGCTAGAGGAGAAGGAGCTAGTTTATTCTTAGAAATAACTTATTTATTTCCACTGTCTCTCTAACACATGCAAGCCCAGCCTTGCAGGGTCGTTCACAGACTCCCTTCACTAATGAGAGGCTGATTTGTTCTTTGTCCACCTTTCTTGCTCATCATTAAAGAAACCAATGAAATCAGCACAAGGGTTTTATACATAAAACTTTATCAGACAGCCTGGCATTGGGCTTGAATTGCTACAGGAAGGACTTTGCCAAGTTTATAATGGGTGCATTGTGGGTTCTGGTGTATCACTGTTACAGCATTCTCAGCTGCCTCTACAGCAGGACTGCAATTCAAATAATTAATTCATCCCAATTTGGAGCTAATTAGTGCAGTGAAGGACATTCCCAAAGTGCAAACTGTTAAGGTTGGATTTGGAAGGGGAGTACCTGGCCAGCTCCCTGCCAAACTTCATCTTTTTATGCAGAACAGGGGCTGCAGTTTCAGGGTGTCATTCCTAATTTTTGGCCAGGAAATCCCATGGAATGATTCATGTGCTCCTGTTAGTCTTAAAGTTTTCAGTTAAAAGCCATTTCTGTGGTACAGAGTGGACCCTCCCAAGCCCTGGATTAATTTGGAGTAAACATTGGCTAATGCTTGGATGGGAAAGGCCATGGTCAGATCAGTCAGAAAGCTGTTCTCTGCAGCTGATTTCTCTATCAACACACTTACCTGCATGTGCTGACTGCGTTGAACACTGTAAATATGTATATATTCACATTTCATATGAGTTCCATGCCCTTTTGTATGACCAGAGATGGCCAAGTGCTGCCAACAGCCTGACTGCTGTCAAACTGGTTTAGGCATCACGCAGCCAAAAAGAGAGTCTTGGGGAAATACTTAAAGGGGCATTTTAATGATTGCTGGGGAAAGCTCCACGTGTGCTTTGGAATTGAAATGGTTTGACAAGCAGCTAATGCAGTCAGATTGTTCTAATGGCAATGCCTGACCTACATTTCATGGGTTATTGAAGATGAAAATTAAGAGCTGGGTTCATCTCAGAAAGGGATGTTGGGTAAAAAGCAAACAAATAAGTAAAAAACCCCAAAAAAAACCCACCCCAAAAATTCCAAACAAACAAAAGAAACTAAACTGCCAAACAGAAAAAAAAATCTGCTGCAAAATTTAAACCAGAATATTTCATATATCAGTATTTATATCTGGCCAAAATTGTAAACCATAATCTTATGAGCAATAAAAAGATTGAATCCATCCTTCCTTGTTTCCTTCCTTCCTTCCTTGTTTCCTTCCTTGTTTCATGCACTTCTTCTCTGTCAACCAAATTGGACAGAGGGTAGTTTCTTATGTAACTCAATTTAGATTTGTGAGCTGTGTCAGTGGGAGGAAGGGAAGGGCCCCATTATGGAATGTGTACAGAAATAAAATCAACTACGTTGTTTATGATGAGTTCTTTCAGTAATTCAAGTATTTATTGAAGACATCTCTCTTCCAGTCTTTAAAATGAGATCATCTGAATTCATCGTGGTCTTTCCTGAGCTCCCTCAGTATTGTCTGAGAAGTTCAGTGCTGAAGTGTTTATATTTCTGCTTTGTAAACCTAAGTAGAAAACATAGAAAGAAACCTTTGAACTAGGCCCTGTGAAGCCCAAAACAGGGCCTTTTTTTCATTCCTGTTGAAACTAAAAAAAAGCCAAGGATGTCGAAAGCCAAGAATGACATTTCCTAAACGAGCTTTCAAAAACGAGCATTGAAAATCACAACTTTTTCTTGACTTGCACTGCCTAAACTCTTAACGTCGAACCGCCAGCAAACCAAACCAAAAACCTTGATTCTAAACACCCCCCAACCTTCCAGGACAGCCTCGGGGGCAACAGCAAGACGGCCATGGTGGCCACGGTGAGCCCGGCGGCCGACAACTACGACGAGACGCTGTCGACGCTGCGCTACGCGGACAGGGCCAAGAACATCGTCAACCACGCCGTGGTCAACGAGGACCCCAACGCCCGCATCATCCGCGAGCTCCGCGAGGAGGTGGAGAAGCTGCGGGAGCAGCTCACCAAGGCTGAGGTACAAACTGGGAGCTTTGCAAATCCCGCGAACCCCCTGGTTTCACCCGGCTCTCCGAAAGGAATTCCGTGAGGAAGCGTTGCAGGGCATCCAGGGGATGCTTCCATCTCCCTTTAGATCATTTTTTCCCATTTTTTTGGTGCACCAGTGTTGAAACACGAGTGTTCATTGAGATACTGAACACCTTGTTGGGCATTCCTGGTTTTCCTCTGTGATGCAGAGGAGAGGGAGACATGGATAGCTCCAGTGAAGGCTGGGTAGTTTCTAGGCAGAGTTCTGCCAATATATTTTAAGAATTCGGTGTGGCCACATCCTGTGAGATGTGAATTCAGTTAAAGTTTTCTTGCTTGTTTCCAGCTGTTGAATCTCATACAGGCACTAGGCAAGATCCCTCTACAACTCCCTGAAGGGAGGTTGTAGCCAGGTGGGGGTTGGTGTCTTCTCCCAGACAACCAGCAACAGGATGAGAGGACGCAGTCTTAAGCTGCACCACGGGAAATTTGGGCTGGACAATAGGAAAAAATTCTCCACAGAAAGAGTGATTGAGCATTGGAATGGGCTGCCCAGGGAAGTGGGGGAGTCACCATGCCTGGAGGTGTTTAACAAAAGACTGGATGTGGCATTCAGTGTCATGGTTTAGTCGATAAGGTGGTGTTTGGTCACAGGTTGGAATCTGTGATCTGCAAGGTCTTTTCCAGTCTCTTCTGTGACTTCAACCTCAGTGAAGTTTCAAGAGAAACATGGTCTAAATGTTAGATGAAGGCCAAGAATTGGTGTAATTCTAACTTCTGTTCCCAAGGGGGCCAAAGCAGTGGTGATGTAATCCCTCTGGTTTGCAGTTCAGAACAGTTATGATCACAGCATTTACATCACGAGGTATGCAGGGAATGCTGGCTGTGATGCTGCAAATGACTTGTGGATTTTGGACTCTTCTCATTTGAGCTGCCTAATATGCTAAGCATCCACTGTGTAGATATCGGTTCCTTTAAGGTATCTCAAGTTAAATATCATAATAATAAATATCTAAAAATTCCTCTAAAATATCAACCATGGACTTCATAGGACTCTGAGAGCTGCAAGTAATCCCCGTTTGTTTCATTTTTTAGCATTACTCCCAAAATAATGGCAGCTGTCCAAAGTAATGAAGTAGTGTTTCCTAAGGATGAAATAATAAATATTTCCTTTTGCAAGTATTAAAATCCCACCCTGGTTGTCATCCCAGTGGCATTGACAAAGAGCAGGGAGAAACCAGAGCAATTTGCTGTTAAGAGGCTGCACAGCAAAGGTCAAACCCCACATTCACAGCCTTGTGCTCCTTTCAGTTCATTACATTTGTTACCCATCTAATTGTTCTTACAGAAATGTGCATAAATAACTTCCTGAAGTGAACAAAAGCACTTACTCATTACGACAGGTTACATTTTCAAAGCTCATTTCTGGATACAGAAGTTGCCAGGTTGTGGGTTTGGGGTTTCACCTTCTGGTGTCAGTGTCCTTTTCTGTCCCAAACAGCCAGAACAGAATTGACAGTTGACTTTAGCAGAGTATGGAATTATCCTCTTTTCCCTTTTTGTTTTATAATCCATGCATTTTGATCTTTTTTTTGGTCAAAATTAATACCATGTTTTAATTTGTCTGTGCCAAGGCCACCAGCTTGTCCTTCCTGAGGTGGGAATTCACCTGCTTCCAGCAGAGAAGCAGCCTGTGGGTCTGGGATCAGGCTGGGCTCATTTCTTTGGGGTTTATTTGGGCATTGCAGGGAGTGAGGGGAGTTACCCAGCTCATAGTACAGCTGAAATGTGTGAAAATGTTCACTAATTGTCCAAATAAATGGACAAATTAAACCGTGAGAGTATCTGGGCTTCATCATTCTGCCCTGCTCTGTAGTGTTCAGCCCCTTTGCACTGATGATGTTTTTTCTGGCATTATCAGTTTTTGTTTGGGAAGTTGCCTTGGCTTCACTTTCCTTCCTGTGTGGAATTCATAGAATCATGGAGTGGTTTTGGGTTGGAAAGTACCTTAACGCTCATGCAGTCCCACCCCTCTGCCATGGGCAGGGACACCTTCCACTGTCCCAGGGTGCTCCAAGCGCCATCCAACCTGGCCTTGGACACTTCCAGGGATCCAGGGGCAGCCACAGCTTCTCTGGAAAACCTGTGCCAGGGCCTCCCCACCCTCACAGAGAAGAATTCCCTCCCAATAGCCCATCTAACCCTGCCCTCTGGCAGTGGGAAGCCATTCCCCCTTGTCCCTCCAGACCCTTGTCCAAAGTCCTTCTCCCTTTTACCCCATATTTAGGTATTTAAAGCAGAAAAGCCCACACAGGATACATCAGCTGACAGTTCCTAGATGGTTGTGTCTTGAGGCACAGGAAACTCCTGTCTTCAAACAGGATTTTCCAACCCTGGCACTCGCTCCTTTTCTTGAAGGAACTGCAGTGTAATGAGGCCCCTCTTTGATCTGGATTCCTGTGAGGAGTTTTGGTTTTGTGGTAAGGGAATGTCTGATGGAGAACGGTGCTCCTGTTGTTTAATTGGGGTTGCATAAATGCCAACCAGCCAAACCCATTTTCCTCGTTAGCAGTAATGAAATAATGACATAAGGAAGTCCACAGGCTTTTTGATCAATGTTAGTAAAGGAGGAAATGCCAGGATGGAGATGGAAGTTTAAAAATCATGGAATAGTTTGAGTTGGAAAGGACCTTTTAAAGCTCTTCTAGACCAACCCCCTGCCATGGGACAGCTTCCACTATCCCAGAGTGCTCCAAACCCCAGCCAGACCGGCCTTGAACACTTCCAGGGGTGGTGGGATGCTGGTACCTTGTCAATTTTTGAGGTGTCTGATGGTGGCTGTGGGGGTATCTTCTTAAGTCAGTCCTAGTTTGGAACATGGGCCTTTGAAAATTTCACAAGACAAAATTAGAGCTGTGGCAAATCAGCAAGAAAATGGAATTTCAGTGTCCAGAAGCACATTGTAAAGCTGCCTTTGATAATCACTCTGTAAACTTCATGTAGAAATGCAGAGGTGCATAAGCAGGAGGCCTGGATTTTCCTGCAGAAAAATTACTGCACACATCAGGCCATATAAAAATGAACAATAAAAATATTTTGGTGGCATGGCACCTTGCTGAGATGTGAGGTGTCATTGTGAGGGTTTGACAGCTGTGGGGACATAGAGCAGCAGGATCTTGAAAAACAAGATTGTTTTTGATGTGAGTCACTTGGGATGTAGCAATAAGATTAGTTTGTGAGTATCTGTGTGCAAATCTGCCAGTATCATGGAATTGCTTTGTGTTGAAGCACATAAACTCCACGTTAACATCTGTACTTGAAACTAATTAAAAGAACTTTTTGGTGGATTCTGCCTCTACGTGCAATGTGTGTTTTGAAGACCCCTTTACTTACTGCAAAGCGTGCCTTGGAAAATGAGTCACGTTGCCTTTATTCCCCCATCTGTGTGGCTGCGAAGGGAAAAAACACAAAGCACAACAAGCTTGCTTGTTTCATTTGCTTTTATTCCTGCAGGCTATGAAATCACCAGAATTAAAAGAACGATTGGAGGAATCGGAAAAGTTGATTCAGGAGATGACCGTGACCTGGGAAGAAAAATTACGAAAAACTGAGGAGATAGCTCAGGTTTGCTTGCTTTCTTTCCTCCTCCCCTGCCCCCATTTTTTATGAAAAATAGGTTTGTTTTCTTTGTCTGTCAGTTCATAGAGGTTGTCTGAGTCTCTCCCCACATTTATGGGTAAGTAGGTCAAGCTTGCTGCCCTTTTGAAAAGCTTCACTTAATTCCTGTGATAGATGGGTGCCTCCCAGATTACCACTCCAGTGACCACAATAAATTGTCACTGTATGCAAATGGAGAAGTTATTTAAAAAAAAAATAAATAATCCACAGATGAGAGGATTACAGGGGTTTTTATATTCCTCAGGCAGTAAAATTGTTTGTGGTGAGAGATGGGAGCATTGAGAGCATTCAGTGCAAGGTTATGGACTGAGTGCCTCAATGCACCAGGCAAAGGGCATTCAGAATGGTAAAAAATAGAGCTGCTCAGGATCTCTGTGTGTTTTAATACCTCCTAAACTGATATTTAGGGCCTCGGACCATAGCTGAGGATGATTGTGTTGGGAAAATGATGCAGGTCACCACGGTTATTGCATGACACTCCTGGTTCTTCCCACACGAATGCTGATGTATATATTTGCAGAGGGGAGCTTTGGAGGGGGAGGGCTGTTGGGAGGTGATGAATAGTGTGTAATAAATAAGGGGAGAACGGGGCCTGTGGTACAAAGCCCTCTTGTAGATGCCACAATCAGAACAGAGTCTGTTGACTTTGGGTTAAAAAAATCCATTGTAAGAAGTGCTGCCTGTGACTACAAGGGTTTCCTGCCTTTCAGTGCAATTCCTCCCTGTGTAGAAGGGTGAAAAATAATGAAATAAAAAATAATAATAGTAAAAAAAATTCTGCTTTTATCCTACACAGAATTGAGCATGTGAGAAGGTTGAAAACTTGGAGTAATGGGCTCAGCTCTCCAGATTAAATGTGCCTTGATGTTTGCACGTTGCTGCTTTAGCTCCTTTCCTCTCTGTCTCTAAATTCCCAGCCTGGTAGGATGTTTTGGAGCTGGGAATTTCATGAGCCTTGAAAAAGGGATATTTTTTTTCAGAGGAGGGATAAGGAGACGTGTTTGTGCAGCACAGGCTGTTTCAGGACTGCCTGGAAGCCACTCTTGTCACTCCCCTCCTCACCTGGACAGGGGAGAGAAGGTGTAACAGAGGATTCCTGGGTCGAGATAAGGACAGGGAGAGATCAATCACCCGTTACTGTCACATGCAAAAGTGGGAGAATGAGTTTAATTTATTACCAATCAGATCAGAGTAGGAAAACAAGAAATAAAAACTAAATCTTAAAACACTTTCCCCCACTTCTCCTGTCTTCCCAGGCTCAACTTCACTCCCAGTTTTCCATCTCCTACTCCTAAGTGGGACAGGGGGATGGGGAAAATCTTTGCTGCTTTTTCCTCCTCAAGGGAAGGACTCCTCACTCTCTTCCCCTGCCCCAGCTGCCCTCCCATGGGAGCCAGTCCTCCCCAGACTTTCTCAACATGGATCCTTTCCATGGGATACAGTTCTTCAGGAACTGCTCCAGTGTGGGTCCCTTTCCATAGGGTCAGTCCTTCAGGAACAGGATGATCCACGTGGATCCCCCATGGGGTCACAGGTCCTGCCAGGACCTTGCTTCAGCATGGGCTCCTCTCTCCACAGGGACACAGGTCCTGCCAGGACCCTGCTCCAGCATGGGCTCCTCTCTCCACAGGGACACAGGTCCTGCCAGGACCTTGCTTCAGCATGGGCTCCTCTCTCCACAGGGACACAGGTCCTGCCAGGACCCTGCTCCAGCATGGGCTCCTCTCTCCACAGGGACACAGGACACCAGTCACTACCAAAACCTGGCCATGCAAACCAAGTACCATAGATTTAGGCAGGTCCAAGGCATTTTTCTCATGTCTCATCAAGTAATTTTATTTCTGGGCAACCTCCACCATCTGTCTCTCAAATTGTGTCAGGGTAGGCAGGTAAGATGGAGGGATAATTGTAAATCCTGGAGGGAAGGATGACTCCTAATAAAGAGCAAAGACCATCAAAGAGGCATCAACAAGAGTTCAAAGCCTTAAACACCAGCCACAGGAACAGGCAGTTCTTCACATTTTCAGTGAGTGTTTGACATACTTTTTATGGTTTTTTTTTTCAATGTTTAAGTTAATTAACATTAGATCCTGAGAAAAAATTACCAGGAAGTGTGGTTTTCTCTCAGTTAATCCTGTGAGATTCACATTGTGGGCCGAGTTCTCCTTAGGGCAACGTGTTCTTTATCTCTGTAGATAATAAGGATTTTTGTGGACTTCAGAGCCTGGCACTGGTGATCAGAAGAGAGATCTTTGACATCACACTGCAGTTTCTCCTCTGTTCTTTGTTTTCTCTCTCTGTCTCTCACACACATGACTTTTCCTTACAAGGACATCATGTTGGGTTTGTAAGCGTGTGGGGAGACAGGGAACAGAAAATCAAGAGCAAGTTGTGCTATTTCTTTGCAATTTTAATCTTGCTTAGACCTGGTACAAGTCCAGTGCTGAACACAGAATGATACTGAATATTGTGACATACTCAGTTTTTAAATATAAAGCACATTGTTTTAAAATACACATTCCAGGATTATTCCTACATTATCTAATTCAATATTTTTAAAAGTCTCAGCAGCAGAGGGAAAGCACAGCAGGTCTCTTGTATTTATTTTTACTTACTGGTTTCACCCTCTCCTGTTTCTGCTTGCCCCCAGTAATCCTGTGAGAACCCTCCCATATTTATTTCTAATTTTTTTTTTTTTTTTTTCCTTTGCTGTTGTGCCCAGTGAGTCTCACTTCAGTCTGTCTCTGATCCTGGGAACAATCCTCAACTTTTCTATCCCAGTGGGATTTTTGTTTTTTGTAGAAGAATCCCTTTCTGTTCCTAAGTCAGAAATGTTTAATGTTCCTCTTTCACTGCCCTGGTCTCACCCAAACACTTCCCTTTGAGAGATGTACATTTTTGCACAGTAATGCTTTGTTGGGCATTTCTATGAAGTCTTTTGACAAGAACAAAACACCATCCAAAACGCTGCTATTCTTGTTCAGCAGGAAGTGTTCTTTGCATTACTTAAATAGCAGGTTGCCAGTTTTTTGTCATTTTGATTGCTCTGGAACAAAGGACAGACATGGAGCTTGGCTTGGCAGGGATTTAACTTAACTTGTTGCTTTTTAGCTGGAAAGAGAGAATAAAGGGCTCTAGAGATGGCTTTGTGGTAGCTTTTGCTGTTCCAGTGAGGTCATGGAGAAGCTCTGCAGTGCTGCAGGAGGCTGCTCCCAGCTGCTTCCATTTCCCACTGGGAATATGGGGCTGTGTGGGACCAAAGCACGGAGCCCTCCGAGACCGGAGGGGCGAGGACAGCAGAAATCACAGACACCCCTGAGCAGAGCTTGGCAGAACTGAGGCTTTTGTGCCTCACCTGTTGCAGAAGGAAGAGTTTCCTGTTCTAGAAGTGTCAATCCATCGTTTTTGCCCGGCGGCTCCGGCAGATGGGAATGGATTTCCGAAGGGTTTGTGCATCCTTCAGCTGAATTTTGATGGCTGCTCTCTTGCAGGAGCGTCAGAAACAGCTGGAGAGCCTTGGCATATCCCTGCAGTCTTCTGGAATAAAAGTTGGGGATAATAAGTGCTTCCTGGTTAATCTGAATGCAGATCCAGCTCTCAATGAACTCCTGGTGTACTATTTAAAGGTAAAAATATATCTTTATATATACAATGTTTTTAATGTCAGAAGTGGGCCTCTAATGCACTTGGCAGAGAGGTACTAGGAGAGTTTTATAAAACTGTATATCTAAAAGTATTAAAATTTATATGAGCATACAACCTCTTTATTTCAAATGTAATTCTCTGTAGCACAGAAAAAGTTTGAGGATTTGATGTTTTTGTTTGTTTTGGTTTTGGTTTTTTTTGAAAAAAATTTAGACATGTTCTTTTTGAGAAACTCTTATTTTGGGATTTTTTTCGTTGGTTGGGGTTTTTTATGCCAACTTTCAGAAGCTTTTACCCATAAAATTGTTTTATATGAAGGCTGGGCATATCAGTAGTCAGCTTCTCCATGTGTAGTCCAGATTCTGACTGCCATCTTCAGTTTATGAAATGCATTTTTAATCCTCTTTGTGCAACTTGCCAGGAGTGAAAAACAAGTTCTGTTCTGCCTCAGCACTTCTGATGTGCAGTCCCTGTTCCTGGTATTAACCATCAAAAACACATGATGTGACTTTTGGACCCTGTGCTGAAATATTTGGGCAGTTTATTGTGGTTTTGACAAATTGTAGATGGAGGACTCAGGAGGAGAAACGAGCTACAACCATTTTAAAGTCACATTCTGGAGTGCAAGTCCTAAAAATTTCGCAGTGAACGTCAGCGGTTTGAGCTTCACATTAAATCATTCTCTTCCCTTTGAAGTGGGATAGAAGCTCTCAAAACAGCCACAAAATCAGCAATGAGGCTGAAAGATGGGTTTGGTTTAGTCAATCTTAAGAAATACGTGATCCTCTTTTCTATCAGCCATCGTGGCTCTGCGATATCTCAATAAAAACAAGGGAAAGAACTTTTTCCATGTTGTGTCTGCTAAAAAAAAAACCACATTAAAAAGGAGGAAGGAGCTGAGGTTTTGGAAGAGGTTGACTCTTTCCCAAGACAACTTGCACGTGAAAGTCCAGAGTGTGACTCAGCTGCCAAATCACTGCCAGATACTGGGACAGCTCCCACTTCTCTCAGGGGTCACTGGGAACAAGGACAAGAGCAGGGCAAAGCCTGGGCCCATCAGTGCCAGCAGGGAAAGTCTCAGGTGGTTCTGTGCTGTTTTCCTTTTCTAGGGAGAACTCCTTGGGATAGATTTTGTCTCCTTCAATTAATCTTTGTTATTTTTTTAATAACTCAGATTTATCTTGCTGCTGGGGAATTTTGGTGTAAAACTCCCCGTGCATTGAAATAATTTTGATAAAATTACTTGGAGCTGTTTTTCCTAAAATCCTGAGGTTTAACTCTGTTGTTCCTCAGAGTATTTGCCCACGTTCTCTCTGAGCTATGTGTGCACCAGGCCCTTCAAATACTGGAGAACAACTGGAACTGACCTGTCTGAACTGTTGTGTCTGTTCCTCAAAAATTGCTTGGAGATTCCTAAAAAAAGAGATTTCTGTCCTGAAAGGGGAATCCAACCCTGGCAGTGGTGGAGTTCCCATCCCTGAGGGGATTTAAAAGCCCTGTGGATGTGGCACTTGGGGATGTGGGTCAGTGGTGGCCTTGGCCGTGCTTGGCGATGTTTGGATGATCTTAAAGTGGTTTTTCCAACCTCACCAGTTTTATGTGTGGGGTGATCCTTCATCTGCCAAATCCCCCATGCCTTGAGTACTCCAGGAATTTCCTGAGCTGTCGCTGATCTAGGTGGAACTTCTGTAATCACCATGGATCTACCAATGTGAACCTCTGTTAATTCCTCCCTGAAATCCTTTATTCCTTTGGCTTCCACAACATCCCCAGGCACTGAATTCCTCCATTAAATCATGGAAACCTCTTAATTTTTGGATTTAACTGTTGCCTGTAAACTTTCCTGAGTGCTCCCTGCTTGTTATTGTCAGACAAAGCCTTGATTTGCTTCTCTTTTTCCTTTAAGGCAAGTATTGAACAGCTGTGAAATTTTGGGAGCAGATGACACAACACATCCAGAAGGAGAATGGGTGAATTAGACCCAGTGAACCTCTGCAATCCTTTGTTAACATGTGAATTAATTTTTCCCCAGGAGCACACGTTAATAGGCTCAGACAACTCTCAAGACATCCAGCTGTGTGGAATGGGAATTCTTCCTGAGCACTGCATCATAGACATCACCCCAGAAGGCCAGGTTATGCTGACCCCTCAAAAAAATACCAGGTAAAGGAATGAAATGCAGCCCCAGCTGTTTAATAGTTGTCATTTTATCTAGTATTTTATGATTTGTGGTGCACAGAGATGCTTGGAAAATAAATTTCTCCATCTCTTTTGAAGTAAGAAAAATTCTGCTTCTTCTATCCTGCTTTTACATTTTAATAGTCACCTGCCCCTCTGTCAACTCACGTTTCATTCCAGTGAGATTTCTCCCAGAGAGGGTGTTTGTAGCTCAAATGTTCAAAGAGAAGATGAGTAAATTGCATGTGCTTTCAGCAAGTAGGTACTCACTGATTTGCAGCTGTGTAGTTGTAACTCTATCAAAATTTGAATTAATTTTCTAGAAAATCTGTTGATATGCAAAGAGCTGCTGAAGCATTTGTTGCTTTATTCAATTAAGTAGCACTACTTGAAAAGCAGCTGGCATATTCAAATTGATCACAAAATGACATGCAGTGTCAGCATCTCCAATAATTTATTGTTAATACACAAAATTCAAACTTTTCACATTTACCCTGATTTGTGGCTGATCCTGCTTGGGGCAGATTGGCCTGGGGAGCACCCTGAGATTCCCTTCACATTTGAGTTATCCCACGATCCTATTTTCAAACTTAATCTGATTCTGAAATAAAATTAATTTCTGATTATTTTAAATAGTGTCTTTAAGCTGTTTATATAGCAAAGGTGGCTATTGCCTTATTCAAATATTTCTATTTTGTGTCTGTATTTCAAAGCAGTGTGAAAGTGGGGTTTTTTTTCTAGTGACATTTTCTTTCAGGCTCCTCATTTTTAAGCTCTAATTTTACTCCCCAGACACAGCTGTAGTAACATCTATCTAAATATACTGAATTTCATGAGCTTAAGAGGTCAAAAGCAGCTGAATTTGAGGTGTGTATGGAACAGCACTGGGGAGATCAGTGAATTTTCTGGCAATATTTTACCTGTTTGCAATCCATAAATCTCTTCTCCTACCTTTACTTGTTCCGGGAGTGAAAGTGATACTGGGAGGGGGGAAAAAAATTAAGCTTTATGTAAATGCATTTTGGCTTTTCACAGGACATTTGTGAATGGCTCTGCTGTCGTGTGTCCCATCCAGCTCCATCATGGAGACAGAATCCTGTGGGGAAACAACCACTTCTTCAGGTAACAAAAGTTATTAAAGGAATTGTAAATTGGCACCAATTTTGTTTTGGCTTAAGATATGAGGAGAGATGGGGGTTATAAAAGCAATGTTGGACTGGTTTTGAATGCTAAAGGTTACAAGGTCACCGTGATCTCTGTCCTTTGTTGTCCCAGCCATATCTGTGACCTTCCTGTATCAGACAGGATCTCTGGTAGATGTTTTCTGTGTAAGATTTTACTTTGAAACCCTCTACAATACCTCAAAGATCAGTGCATTTGAAGGATAATCTAAAATTTCATTGCTTTCTTTTATACTTAAAAGGAGACCCCACATAAAAAAGAGAGATATCATTTCATTATTGCCCCTAAATTATTTGGATGTGGAATGATTAAAAAAAAATTCATGATTATCTAAACTGTGTTATTGGTAATATCAGGTACTTAATTATGAGAGTATAGAATGGATTAGTTCATTTACCTTCTACTCCCATTTTGTCCTGAGAAAAACTACACCCACAGGAGATAAAATTTAAATTTGAAAGGGAAGAAAAATCATCTGATTTGGAGACTGTAGTGAATTTTAACATTTGAAAGCAACCCTGCGTTTCAGAGCTGAGCAATTACTAGTTCTCTAAAAATTTTCCTCTTGTTTAAAGGCTGAATTTGCCAAAGAAGAAGAAAAAGAAGGCAGATCATGAGGAGGAGGAGCGGGACAGCTCCATGAAGTGCAGCAACAGCGTGGAGCAGCTGGATGTCGATGGAGACAATTCCAGTGAAGTGTCCAGTGAGATTAATTTCAGCTACGAATACGCCCAGATGGAAGTCACCATGAAGGCTCTTGGTAGCAATGGTAAGGAGCAGCAGAAATTATTGGGGATGTGTACAGAACATGAGGATAGCCACAGACTTTCTTCCCTTCTGACTTCCTTTTGAAGAATTTTTCTTGTGAATGACTCATCACGGCCATTTTTGTGCTTGAGGAGGGAAAAATAACCATGGCAGACTGTTTGCTTTGGCAGTTCTTGCTGAGGGAAAAGCCAAAACTGGAATGCTGGTGGATCTGCAGTCTCAAATCAAAGTGTTTTCACTTGGCTGTTTATTTTTCTTGTGTTATGTCTCACTCAGGCATTAACTGCAGTGATTTCTGTCTCTGAAACTGTGTTTTTGAGTTTTTGTGGTCTTATGTAGCTGTCCCAGAATTACATTATTTTGGGAAACAAGAGGACTTTTTTTTTTTTTCCAGCTTGGACTGGCCCTTTTCTTAATTCTGTTAAATCATCTGTCCTGTAAATGTTTGTTTTGCTCCAGAATTCAGCAGCACTTCTAAAATACACACTGCAACAAAAATCGAGTGTTTCTCTTTTTGCCTGATAACTGTGCTCGCATCACATATCCGGGACACTCCACAGCATGGATTTCACTGTAGCACTTTCTTTATTTTCAAATTGTGCCTAGACCCAATGCAGTCAATCCTGCAGAGCCTGGAGCAGCAGCACGAGGAGGAGAAGAGGTCAGCTCTGGAGAGGCAGAGGCTGATGTACGAGCACGAGCTGGAGCAGCTGCGGCGGCGCCTCTCGCCCGAGAAGCAGCATTTCCGCAGCATGGACAGGTTCTCCTTCCACTCCCCCAGCGCCCAGCAGCGCCTCAGGCAGTGGGCAGAGGAGAGGTGGGTAACCCACTGTGGCCATCAGGGGGGTTCAGTCAAATTCCTGCAGGGAATTTGGGAAGGTTTCAGTTGTGTTGGAATCGCGGTGAATTCCTGCGAGGATTCGTGGCGGGGCTTGGGGAGGACACGGCCAAAATGTTTGTGTGAGAATCACAGAATGATAGAACAGGTTGGGTTGGAAGGGACCTCAAAGCCCATCCCCTGCCATGGGGAGGACACTTTACACTCTCCAGGTTGCTCCAAGCCCCATCCATCCTGGGCTTGAGCACGTCCAGAAAAACCAGACCTAAAATGGCAGAAGATATGAGAAATAATGAGTTCCAGCTTTGTTATCAAGGAGAAGTTCTATCCTGATCAGCAGCAGATTTGATTAAAAGATGAGGTGGTTGGATGAAGTTTTGAGGCTCCTATATGAATTTGTTGTATGATGGGTCATGCATGACTCAGCTGCTGGAAGGTTGTTTTTCCTCTTGACTCAAATCCATCTGTCTGACCTGGGCAGATCCTGGCAACCAGAAGAGTGCAAATAAATAAAGTAAGAGGATGATACAAAGAACTTTAATCCAGAGCATTGCAAAAACCATTTAATAACCATGGAGAGGTCACTGTCCACTCTGCCTCTTCCTGGGTGATGGCACTGAGGTTATTTACTTCAGCCCCTACATGATCTTTTCTACTATTTCAAAAAGAGCAGTTGCAGGAGGAAAATGAAACCCTAAATAAACAAGTGTGGTGAAGCCATGAAAAATGCAAATCTAATATATACATGGCAGGAGAAGCAACTTTGGAAGTAAAAAACACTTGAGACAGTGTGACAAGGTGTTAGCTGTGTGCCTGGGATGTTTGGTGGCACCAGATTCCTGGGCTGCACAGTTGACACTCTCTCTCACACTTGCCAGTGAGCAAGTGGGTCATGTCTGAATAAACTTTTCTCTGTGACATGGAACATCCACATCTGTGGTGGGAAAACTCTGGAATGAGCCACACAATAGCTGCCTGTTCAGCAGATGCATGGGGAAGTCTGCAAAGCCAGCAGCATCTTCATTTTCGTACTGCTAAATCCATACAGATTTTTTTTTTCCCCCCCAGAAGAAATGTAATTTCATTCACCTGAATTTTGTTTTAAAAAATGATAAAATTATTTTGGTGGGAAGGGACCTTAAAGATCATTCAGTTCCATGGGCAGGGACACCTTCCACTATCCCAGGTTGCTCCAAGCCCCATCCAACCTGGCCTTGGACACTGCCAGGGATCCAGGGGCAGCCACAGCTTCTCTGGGAATCTGTGCCAGGGCCTCCCCATCCTCACAGCCAAGAATTTCTTCTCAATATCCCATCTAACCCTGCCCTCTGGCCCTGGGAAGCCATTCCCTGTGTGCTGTCCCTCCATCCCTTGTCCCCAGTCCCTCTCCAGCTCTCCTGGAGCCCCTTTAGGCCCTGGAAGGGGCTCTGAGCTCTCCCTGGATCCTTCTCTTCTCCAGGTGAACCCCCCCAGCTCTCCCAGCCTGGCTCCAGAGCAGAGGGGCTCCAGCCCTGGAGCAGCTCCGTGGCCTCCTCTGAACTCCCTTCGTGTCCTCCTTTTGTTGGGAGCCTCAGAGCTGGACCCAAGGGTGTTGTGTAGGACAGTGTCCAGTGCTTTGCACAAGTTCAGGTGAAGGTGGCTGAATTCCCCCATGAGAACCAGGGCTTGTGAACACGAGGTTGCTCCTGGGTGTCTCTGGAGGGGCTCATCTGCCCAATATTTGTAGCAGGCCCCATTATAATGTCACCTTCCCTCCCTTTCATCCTCACCCACAAGATCTCAGTTGCCTCCTCATCCATTTATTTTGCTTTCGGTACCTAAACCTCATGGTTTTTTTCCTGTCTTCCCTTCCCAATCCCCTTCTTTCAGAGAAGAAATGCTGACCCACAGCCTGAGGAAGCTGCGGGAGCAGATCGTGAAAGCCAATTTGTACGTGAGGGAAGCCAATTTCATCGGAGAGGAACTGGACAAGAGGACAGAGTACAAAGTGACCCTCCAGATCCCAGCTTCAAGCCTTAATGCCAACAGCAAGGTACAGCCACCCTGACTGAGTTAAAGGGTTGCTTAGCAAGTTTGTCCCTCAGTGTTCAGATTTCTTTTACTCTGACTGTAATGGTTGAGGCAGCTTTCTGCTAATGTGCACTAAATATGTCTCTACTACATCCTTATCTTATTTTATACCATGAAAATCCTATAATGTGCCATAAAACATAAATGTTTAGGTGCAAGGCCTTTTCCCCTGGTGCTGAAATTCACACCTGCTGCTGTTGCAGTGGCAAAGTCTCTGCAGGCTGGGTAACATCTGCTTCAAGTATTTGCCATCCCTCTGTGGACATTTAACTTTGCACCATCCCAGTGAGCCGTGAAAATTCTGCCCTCCCCATTGTGCAGGGAGGAACTGGAGCAGAGAGGATTTGCATTATTTGTTCCCAGGCATCTCAGAAATTTTGGAAGGAGGGTTCTGAACCCAGACTTCCATGTCTCAGGCTGGCTACCTAAGCTGCTGTTATTTCTGTCCTTGAAGCCAGCTCAGTATTTTGATGATACTCAGACTGTCCTTAGTACAGTAGGTGGATTTTATTCCAGGATTATAATTTTTGTCAGTTGTTGTAGGAGTTTTTCTCAGTCTTCTGGGAAAGACACATCCAGGAACAAGATGGTAAAGGGGGTTAAGTGTCTGCACTAGTTGAAAATTGCAGGCAGTAGTAATTTTAGCTGGAACTCCAGGCCTGCTGGAACTTGAGGATATTTGTGAAATGCTTAAATGTTCCATTTCTAGCACTTATGCAAGGTGAAAGTCCAGGGAAACCAGTGCCTGTAGTTGTGATTAGACTTGCCAGTTAAACTAAACACCAATACACTGTGACAGCTGAACTCAGAGTCTGTCACACTTGGGTTTGGCTGCTCAAGCCAGAATAAAAAAAAAAGAACAGACTTCTCCCAAGGATATTCTCAAGTCTGTGTTAGTTTTAAACTCTGTTTTCACTGTTGTGACACGAATTCCTTCTTGGTGTCCCTTTAATTGTTCCTCAGAGAGGTGCAATTCTCAGCGAGCCTGCTATCCAGGTGAGGAGGAAGGGGAAAGGCAAACAGATCTGGTCACTGGAAAAACTGGAGAATCGCCTGGTGGATATGAGGGACCTTTACCAGGAGTGGAAGGACTGTGAGGAAGACAATCCAGTAAGTGAACAGTACTTCAGTCCTTACATTCCTGTTACATTTTCAGGAGGATTGCTGGGTGGGGGTGGGGAGGGAATATGCAAAGAGCTGAGTTTTGCTGAGGTACTGAATTGATCCTGAGCATTTCATTAACCCTTATCTTGTCACTCTGGTCCCTGCTTGCATGCATAGCTTGCTGAGGGAATGGAGCATACAATGGGTAACCCAACACCAGTTAATGTTCAGGAATCTGGCAGAGTTAAGGAGAACTTGCTCAGGACAAGCTTTATCCAAAGCAAAATTCATTTCCATTCTTCTTGGGATCTAATCTGGCCTCTTGCTTGAGTCCCTTTTGCACTGGGCTGGTTGTGCAGCACTTGAGAAGTGTTTCCTGGAAGGTTTGGTTTCCTCACATGACTCTGGATTTGCTTGCAGATGATGAGACCTTATTTCAGGAGAGCTGATCCCTTCTACGACGAGCAGGAAAACCACAGCCTTATTGGAGTAGCCAATGTTTTCCTTGAGTGCCTGTTCTATGATGTGAAGCTTCAATATGCTGTTCCAATCATCAATCAGAAGGGAGAGGTTTGTCTTTCTTTATAACTCATCCTTACTCAACTGTTTAATTACAGCCTGTGGGCCTAATTACCACGATAGGGTAGATAATTTCCAGTTTTGTGTGCACACGTTTTTTGCTAACAGTGTGGAATTGTTCAAGTTCCATAAGACTTTCCTGGAGTTTTCAGGCAGCTAGGAATCCCAGCACGGTGATGGTGAAAGGAGAAATCTTCCTGAGCACCTTTCTGAGGGAAATAACCCACAATAAGTCCTCAGGATGAGCTGTAGCTCCACTGGTTTCACTGCCTGCCATCAAGGATAGATTCTTAAATATATTCTGTAAGAACAACTTCAGAGGCAGCAGAGCACACCAGGCAACATTCTCCATGCTCTGCATCAGGTGTGCACTTTGCAGACCCCCTAGAGACTGGTTTGAAGGTGAGATTGTTCCCAAAGTCACCCCAGTGGCTGATTTCTTTACGGTTTTTGCAACAAAGGCTCTTTGAATCACGCTCTGAAGCGTTCTCAACGTGGTGCAACAAATGCAGAGTGCAAGAGCAGTGCAGAAAGGAATAAAATGTTGGCTGCTTACAGACTGGGAGGGGCTGAACCTGGCACTGTTTTCTGGCACACAAATAATTCTGGCTCCTGTCTTCCCAAGGTTTCAGGTCGTCTCCACGTGGAAGTTGTTCGAGTGAGCGGGGAAATCGATGACAGGCTGGTGGGAGGTGAGGACAGCCCTGACTATTTAAATGAAAACGACATCCAGGAGAGAAAACTTGTCTGCAGGGTGAGTTCCAGATGTATCCCAACCTCTGAGCAACCTTCTCCCTTTCCATCCCAGTCAGAAAGAAATCCTGGGATGTTGGATGTCTCTTTGTAGCCTCATTTTGTTTCTGGAATGGCTGAAATATCACAAGATAATTAGTTAGGGTTTGTTCCTTTCATTAATTGTGTTTTTATGCCAAAGGCTCACCCCAGGAAATTCATTGGACTCTTGGAAGCCAGGGAAGGTCTGTGTAGTAGGATTGGCACTGCATTATCTAACCCAAAAAGAGTCACAGAATCTGATAAACTCCCATTGTTCTGTGTATCATTTCTCTTAATATTTCTTTTTTTCTCAATATCTCTTTCCCTAAATATTAGATATTTTGTAAAATATATGCAGTGTATTTATTGCTCTTAGTGATAAAAAGAAAATTAGTAGAAAATATTTACTAGCAGCTCTGTGTTGTAGTAAAACTACAAGCTACAGGTAAGAAAAGAGAGAGGCAAAAAAACTTCAAAGGGAGTGGTCCCCAGCCTTGCTGACTTCTGGACAATATGAATTTGGAAAAAATTGTGCTTTTTCCCCCCACTTTTTATCCTGTCCCATAAAGCTCCAGTGCTTACAAGCAGGATGGGGCATTTTGGCAAAAAATATTCCTGCCAGATCTCGAGGATCTTACTGCAGAAGTCCAGCTCATTTGGTCTTAATTTGACAAATGGACAATAAAAGTTTGTGAAATTTATGGTGAATATGATGGCTTTGTTTAGATCAGAATGAGAATTCACAGCATTTTGTTTCTATGTGGCCTTGATTTTGAAAAAGGGGGCTGGCTGATTTTGCATTCTTGGAGTTGATTTGGGGTTGTTTCCAGCATCACAGAGTAAGGACAAATAGCATCTCAAACCAAGGATTTGTGGAGAGTAAAGGAGCCGGTGGAAGTGTGAGATTTTTGTTGTATTCCTCTTCAATTGCAATGGTTTTGGTGCATTTCACCATTAAAAATGAGCAAAATGTTACTCCCAGGAAATAGGAGCTTGGTGACATCTAGTGACTGTGCTCAGCTGCTGCACTCCAATGGGCATCAGTGCAGAAATTTTATTTTCTGAATCGTTTTTGGTTTGCTACTCTTATTTATTTTTTGTCAACCCTTGCCGTGGAACATTCTACCAGGAGACACTTTCAATCCCATGCCTGCTGAATTGTTTTCCATTTGTTTCTCCCCTCTTTTCCAGATTAAAATACTTCAAGCTACAGGTTTGCCACAGCACCTGTCCAACTTTGTGTTCTGCAAATACACGTTCTGGGATCAAGTGGAGCCAGTTAATGTTGCACCTGAGGTGGATCCTTCCCAGTCTTCCATCAGCAAGGAGCCACGGTGCATGGTTGTCTTTGACCACTGCAATGTAATTTATTTCTCTGTTTTATTAATTAAACTGTAAGGCAGGCAAAAAAAAGCAGGCTTAGGCTTGTATAAGAGTTTTAATTGCCTTTTTGCTCACATTATAATATTTCATGCTGCCCTAATACCATTTTTAATTTCATGATGATGATACATTAATATTTTTTTAGTAAGAACTTAAACCTCTTCAGAGTCCATTTAAGTTTGACTCTTCTACACTTGTACAAAAATCACTGGAAGTGAAGTGGGTTAAAAAAGGAAAACATCAGTTCTTCAGATAAACTTATATTAGACTTTATCCACAGTAAAACTCACTGTGGATGTTTATCTGAGGATATTGGATGTCAGTAACTGAGCTGATCACTCTGAACTGTGATGAAATGGAAAGAAATGTCCCAGTTCTGGGCCATGGGGCCGTTACCCTGCTGTAAATGTTGCAGTTGGGTTGTTTAAAAGTCAGAACAGACTGTTTAGGACAGGCTATTTCTTCCTACTGGCTTTGGAGCAGCTGAGCAGAGGCATCTTTAATAGGGACATCTAGAGTCAGCTTGGATGAATCCCAGCCAAATCACCCCACTTCTCATCGTGTCCTATCACTTCTCATTACCCTGAGCAATTTATTCCTCTTACCATTTGTGAAGTAGATGTGACACCTTCTGATGAGTTTTGGTTTGTTGATTCTGAATGTTAGAACATATGCTTTGATTTTTTTCGGAGCCGTTGGCTCAGGGCTTGCAAGAGCCTGTGGTCATTTTTCAGCTCCTGATAGACTTTAATCTTTAGAAAATTACCTGCTTTTGACCTGCCTCCTGATTTGACAAACTGAGGCAACGCTTCCCTTCCCCTGGGTTGTGTCTTGGCAACCAGGGGGATTGCACTGAATGCTTTTATTAAAGCCAAGACAGCAAAATCTCCCATCCTGAGTGGTGTAGCCACAGTTACCAACTGCTTTGTCCCTTCCAGGAGGTTTCTGTGAATATTTCTGAAGACTTCATGGAACATCTTTACGATGGTGCTTTGGCCATTGAGGTTTATGGGCACAAGCAGAGCGGTGACCGCAAAAACCCAGCCCTGTGGGATTTGGGGATAATTCAAGCCAAAACACGCAGCCTTCGTGACAGGTAAACATGGAAAACACATCTTTGGTTTAGAGTTGTGCAAAAGTCACTCTCTGAGGTGCCCAGTTTTGAAGCAGATTTGGGATAAGCAGTCAGATTCTCAGCTGAAGGCCACTGGATGACTCCAATTCATTCCTGGCCATGAAATGCCATCCCTGTAATGCTTCCATTGGAAAAATTTTATTGCTTATTACTTCAATTTGGAATAAATATGCAGCAATATTGTAATTCAGACTGCAGGGGGGTGTTGTTTGTTTGCTGGCACCATTTGTTGTCTCCAAAGTAATCTTATTGTAGCATTTTCTTAAATGGGAGTTGTTTTGCCTCTTCAATTAGAAGGCAGCTCTGCATCTTAATTTTTTGGCAGTTACTTCTCTTTTTACTTGCAGCTTAAGCTTATGTTGAGTACTAAGCTGCATATAGGGAAATTTAAAATAAAAGTCGTGGAAATTTGAAATAAAAGTCGTGGAAATTTGAAATAAAAGTCAGGGAAATATGGCAAAGAGGAAAAGGATGCTCTAAAATAGTGAGTTGTGTTTGATAGCTGGGTAGTGAGCACCTCTGTCCTTTTTAATTTGGAAGTTCTACAAAAATGGCTGTTTCTTATTAAGCTCTGGGAAGAATTGGAGAGAAGGCAGTGATATGCTGAAGGTCAGGAAAGTGCTCTGAATCTTGAGAGCTTGTGAGACAATGTCATATTTCATTCTTTTGTCTTCCATCTCAATCTGATTGCCCTGACAACACTCTGCTTCCGTGGCAGGAGTTAAAACCAGAGCTTGAATGTGGAATTGGGGTTTGTATTGGAATCAGGAAAAGGCTTATTTCTGATATTTGCCTAAAACAGCTGTCAGGAAAGTTTAGAAGCAGTGCACAGCTGGTACCTGTGTGCTCACAAATGCTGCTTCAGTCTGCAGTCTGAGCTCGGTGTTTTAATTCCTTTTTTCTTGGAGGGAAAAAAACCAACCAAACAAAAGCAACAACCCAGTGTGTGTCCTGTTGTGCAGGTGGAGTGAGGTGACCCGCAAAGTGGAGCTGTGGGTGCAGATCCTGGAGCTCAATGAGAACGGGGAGTACTGCCCCGTTGAGGTGACCCCTGCCAAGGACGTCAGCACGGGAGGCATCTTCCAGCTCAGACAGGTGAGGTGGCACTGGCAGGATCCCAGCTGGGGATAAAGCACGTGGGAAGCTGAGAAGCTTTGCTCTGGATGGCCAAGGTGTCCAAGGAAGTGTCAGGCTTAGGTGCAAAATGTGATTTTGTGGCAAACAGATGTGAAAACAGAGCAAAACTCAGCTTAAAAGTGGTCAAAGCCTTCCCTGTAACTTTTTGCTGTGTCCTGTGCCAGCCCCTGGCAGAAGGGACATCAGTCTCCACTGACTTCATTATTTTTTAAAGAGGTCCAGAGTTCCCCTTTATTTGATCCTTGCAGCCAAGCACTCCTTTGTTCTTTGAATTCTACCTGCTTTCAATTGTTAATGCTTCACTGAACAGCTGCCAATTTTAAATGATGAGCTATTGATAATCTACTGCCCACAGAACATCAGGAATCAGTAAAAGTTAGATACAGGCTGCTCTTCTGACCTCACCAACTCCTTTGATTTTTTACTTTTTTTTTTTTTTTATTATTATTTCCTTTTTTTTTTCCTTACAGTTTTACTAAAGACCAGTTGCTTGGCTGCACTGATACCATCAGTGGGTCAGAATTTTCAGCCAAGGAGAGCAGAGTCAGGAAGAGTTCACTGAAATTCCAGTAGCTCTTTGCTCTCCTCTTTTGTAGGTGGGGAGAAGATGCCCCATTTTCTGCCTTCAGAAGTATTAAAATTAAAATCCTTTAAGGGTATGTTTGAAAACTCTCCAGAAAAGTAACCTGGGGAGTTGCCCAATGCTGAACTTTTATTTTTCTCTGTAAATACATAAATCCTGTAAATATAAATCCTTGCAACAGGAGGGGGAGCTCTTGAACACTGGGTCACTGGGATTGCACCACTTTGTTCTTCCCAGAATAAAAATCTAATACTCCTTGCCCATGGCTGCCAGTAGAGGTCTCTCTGGAATTAAACTTTCAGCACTTTATATTCCTTTTTTTTTTTAAACAAACATTTCAAATTGTTCTTTTGGACAGGGGCAGTCTCGACGAATCCAGGTTGAAGTGAGATCTGTACAGGAATCTGGGACCTTGCCACTGATGGAGGAATCCATATTATCTGTTGGCATTGGCTGTGTTCAAATAAAACATGTCAAGTCACAAAATTATCAGGTAAAACTCTGAATATTTACTGTCAGCTGTTTCCAGGAGCTGGAAAGCATAAAGGAATGTCCTAAGCATGTTGCAGCTGGAGCCAGTTTTGTGCATTTCGATTCTTGATGTGGTTTTGGGGGATGTTTTTTGAACCTACTTAGGTCAATAAAGAAATGGAACTGTCAGAGTTGCTCTGATGGTGGGTTTAGGGATTGTTCAGGGTAGTTCAAATCTAAACCTCTGTCATTCAGAAAGTGTTGTGGAAGATCTTCCTCGTAATCAAAAATCATTTTCTGTGGCAAAAGTAACAATTTTAAGATGTTCTGTGTCTTTTCTGGTTTTGGTTGGGTTTTTTTCCCTGTCTTTGAAAGCAGCACAGCCTTAACACACCACTCCAAGAAGAAAATAGAATGCAAACGTTCCTAAAATTCATTAGGAGTTTTCCCTGTAGATTTTACTTCAAATATTAGACATGACAGCAATTTAAAATAAGTATTCAAAATAAAAACAAACTAAAAGTGTTAAAAATTCAAAGTGAAATAAACCAATGGAACATAAATTCAAATAGTGTCCAATTACAAATGTTAGAATTACATGGATCAGTTGTGGCCCACAGGAGATGTTGGCCAGTTCTTAGACAAAGTGCTACTCACTGCACCTCATGTGTATCCATCTCTTTTTAGGGATTGTCCTCCTGCAGTGCTCCTGTGAGTTTCTGGTGCACTTTGACTTCTTCCCCAACAGATAAATTAAAATTCAGTCACTCCCTGGAGCTGGCAAAGCCAAAATCCGGTGCAGCAGAACAAGTCTCTGAACTTGTTTGATTTGCTGCCCTGCTTGAGACAAGGCCAGCTAAATGGAAAAGTAGGAAATGTCCCAGAATATTTACCCTATTGACAGAGTATGATTCAATCCATGTCTCCTCCCCGTTTTTTGTTTAATCAGGATGGCTTTTCCTTTGAGCTCTGAAGCACTCAGGGTTTTTGTTGTCTCCTAACCTGAGCACTCCTTTCCCATAGTGTACCAGGGATACAAAAAGGGGAATTTTTTCCTCCTTTCCAGCAGCTCCCTGGCAGATTATTCCTGTTATTCCCCATTATGCTCCTGCTGACTCTGCCTGCAGCTTTTCCCGATACCCACATTTCCTTCCTATAAAGCAAGGAAGGTGGAGCAAGCTTCTCTCCTAAGACAGAATGATTGATTCCTGCAGTTTTTCCTTGACCCACAACCTGCAAGTGCCCCTTTCAGCCTGATTTGTAGGGACAAGTCCCGGGGGAGCATCCTGTCTGCCTCACCCTGTGAATTCCTGATCCACTGACCACTTCCAGCCTTATCCCACAGAGCTGGCAATCCCCAAACAATACATTCTGTCAAGAAGAAAGACTTAAACTCCACTTGAGAGAGAGAGACCAGAGAGTTGTGCCTGACACTGATAACCCCCATGGGAAAGACCCTTTGAAAAGCAGGTTTTATGAGACCTGTAGCTTACAACAGGCTTTGGACATGAGCACCTGGATTTTTAGTCCCCTTGTTATCATTTCTCTTATCTCAGGTAAATCAGGTATCTGTGGAATGTGAATGATTTTCTGAAGACCTTGAACTGAGGAAATGCCTCTTCTCTATGGCTTTTTAATTCTAGCGTAGCTAAGTTTTTGCTTTCATGATTAAGGTGGAAAAATAGGCTCTGGTGGCTCGTTATCACTTAACTGGATAAGTAATAACTCCTTGAGGACTGGAGCCCTCATTCCTTTTCCATTCCCTGCGAGGAGGGGCAGTTGTGGCTCTGCTTGGGATGAAGGTCGAGCATTAAAGGTGGTGTCTGCCATCAGAAAATAATGGGAATGAAAGGCTGAAGGTCTGCATTGTCACTCCTGGTGGGGCTGCTGTTCTAATTCCCTGATAATCACAGCAGATTTTTACAGTTCTTCTCCTTTAAATGCTGCAGCAATGTTACCTCCAGTCCTTTGTACACACCTCAGTTTTGGGGGCAGTTCTGGGCCCCTCATGACAAGAGAGACCTGGAGGGGCTGGAGTGTGTCCATGGCAGGGAACGGAGCTGGGGAAGGGGCTGGAGCACCAGGAGAGGCTGAGGGAGCTGGGAAAGGGGCTCAGCCTGGAGAAAAGGAGGCTCAGGGGGGACCTTGTGGCTCTGCACAACTCCCTGACAGGAGGGGGCAGCCAGGGGGGTCGGGCTCTGCTCCCAGGGAACAGGGACAGGAGGAGAGGAAATGGCCTCAAGCTGTTCCAGAGCAGATTCAGATTGGATATTGGGAACAATTCCTTCATGGAAAGGGTTGTCCAGCCCTGGCACAGCTGCCCAGGGCAGGAGTGGAGTCCCCATCCCTGGAAGTGTTCAAAAATCACATTCAGTGATGAGCTGCTGGTGCTGGTTGATGGTTGGACTCAATGATCTTAAAGGTCTTTTCCAACCTTAACAGTCCTGGGCTTCTGAAATTGGATACCAGATTTTCATTTTTCAGCACTTGTTGTAACATTCACACTTGAATCTTAGAGGTAAAACAGAGCATTTTTCTTTCCTGTCCAGTATCAACAGGTTTTAAGCTGTTCCTCCTATTTCTTTCTTGTATTCCACTTTCTTTCAGCTTAAGACTTCTCATAGTTATATTACTGTGAATTTTTCCATTACAGTTATTGGATTGTTCTGGTTGGTGTTTAGATGAGGTGATAGCAGCAGATCTTGGGGATGTCAGTGTGTTTTAATGCTGTGACCATGCCATGGCTAAGCTCAGGCTTTTATGTAAGACTGCTAATATTGCTTAAATTAGTTATACCTTTTGCATTCAGTGTGTTTCCTGCTGTCAAAAAAAAATATTAATGGCATGGTTTTGTGTGTTTTGGCCTAGGAAGAAGAGGATGAAATGGACAGTTATCAGGTAAAAAATTTTAATTCTCCCTTACAAATGCAGAAATTTTCAGATTAGAGCATGTTAGAGGAGGAACCGAATGTTCTTAAAGATACTGAGGTGTTTGGGGGTTTTTTTAAAGGACATGAGCACTTGAAAAAAATTAAGGGCTCAGTTGCAAATGCCATAAGTGGGGACAGTGGGATGATGTGGGGCAGGGATGGATTCCTGACATGAGACTGCTGCACACTGAGGGGAGTGGTGAGGACTGGGATTTCCAGCTCCAGTGGTTAGTGAGTTTTGGAGTAGTCTGGGGACAAAGAAAAGTGAAATTTTTTTCATATGGATAATACACAGAAACAGCTAAAGGGGTGGCAAGCAACAGTAGTTCAAATAAAATGTGGAAATTTTAAGGGTTTGGATATGTCTGCTCTCTCTTCCTTTATCTGCTTGAGTGTAGGATGAGCAGAAGGGTTGGGGAATTGTGCAAAGCACAGTTAGGAAACCTTGGCTTGCCTGGGTCGATATTGAATGTGATTTTTTTCCCCCTTTTCAGGACAGGGACTTGGAGAGGCTCCGTAGGAAGTGGCTCTGTGCCTTAACCAAGCGCCAGGAATACCTCGATCAGCAGCTGCAGAAACTCGTGGGGAAGCCTGGTAAGGAAAATGCTCTTAAAGGTAATAACTGTAAAAGGTTGAGAGATGTGCACACACTTTTATCTTAACATAGTGTCATATTTAGAAAAGATGTTCCTGGAGAGTTGAATCTCTGGGCTCAGCAGTAATTTGCTTTTTTTGGGGTGAAATTCAAGTCGGAGAAGCCTTTATGGACTTGTTTGTTGTTTGGGGGTGTTTCTCCGTGTGCTGGACTGTGAGCAGAGCAGGGTTTCTTCTGTCCTGGGTGCTATAAAATCAGTGCCACGTGGCAGAGGCACTCAGAGCTGCTCTGCTGCCCTGACTGGCATCCTGCTTGCAGATAAAACAGAAGACGACGCGGATCGGGAGGCTCAGCTCTTGGAGATGAGGCTGACCCTCACGGAGGAAAGGAATGCTGTGATGGTTCCTTCTGCTGGCAGTGGGATCCCTGGAGCTCCAGCAGAGTGGTAGGAACATCCATTCCCATGGGAGGGGTGTAAAAATGATGCACATCCCATTCCTGGCTTGGATTGTGGCCATTTCTTTTCTCTCCTCAATCTGGCCTCTGTACCCTGCATGAGCAAAGTTGTTAAAATTAGACCTCTTGCTCAAATTGTTTTATCAAGTTGTGTCTCTGAAATCCAGAAATGCTGTTTGGTAAACGATGCTCTTATTGATCAGAGTGTAATTATAACCTTCTGAAAAAAGGAATCAATATTTATTACCACTGCCCTCACCATTTAAAAAAATTAGCTAATATGTTAACTACCTAGTTCATCCACTTAAGAGGCTGCCCCCTCATCATAAAACTGCTTCTCCAGGAGCATTTTGTTGCACTCCTGGTTTGAGAACAAACTCTGTTTAGTCAGCAAGTGTTCCATGTAATTTTCTGAACATTAAAAATAGTAGAGAGCACTAGACTGAGGTTGCTGTGCTGGATCAGCTGTGAGCAACAACTGCAGATAAGGATTCAGGGTTGTTTCACCTCAAACCTCATCTTCAGTTGCTTGCAACTTCCTGAATATCTTCTCTGAGCAAACCTCTAAGAGTATTTACTGATGGAATTCCGTGTCATGGAGTTCTAAGCTGAAGTTCGTTAAAGTTGGTGCTTCTAAAACCTGAAAAAATAGCAAAGGCTTGTTGGAAACACATCAGCTTTCATATCCAAGTGTTTCACTAGGTTTGAAAACAGGGGAGCTGCAGGAAAATTGCTCCAGGAAGAATCTGGTTTGCACACATTTGCACCAGAGGAAATGTTCACTATGATTCAAGCACTTCATGTATTACATAATGCAGCCTGCTCTTGTTCACTGTAAATTCATCAGTTTTGGCTCTTGAATATGTGTTTTGTAGGAAAGAGTAATAACTGTGTGGAGTGGCAGCATCAGTGTCAGTTTAAAAACTCTGAGACTGGCTTTTCTGATTCTCTCTTCCCCCTTTTCCCTGCCAGTACTAAATTAGAGGGGTTTGCATTTCCTGAATGTGTGTGTCAGAGTAAATAAACTTAATTTTGCTATTAGCATGCAAGAGGGAGAAAACATTTCGGAAAGCAGAGGTCAAAGAAGATAATAATTCTAAGAGAGCTGGTATAAAAGAAATACTCATTTATTTGAGTCTCTCGGAATCTGCAGCAGTAAATTAAAATAAAGGGGTTTGCCAAGGTTATCAATGGTCTGGCGAAAAATTGCAGTCTGAATGCAATGTCCTGGGGGTTTGGATCATCAGGGACGTGTGCTGGGTAAATCTCTGTTACTTTAAATGCCACCATTGTCCCCCTCTTGCATTTTAGGACTCCTGTGGCTGGTATGGAAACTCACATTCCTGTTATATTCCTTGACTTGAATGGTAAGTGGTCCTTAAAATGCCAGGGCACTTTGAAAACAAACTTTGTGCAGCCAGTGACATTACAGGATTGAAGCAAGCTCTCAAAATTAAAAATGCCTGGAATGGCAGGTGGATTAATTGGAGAAGTGCCCATTTTTTCCTGAGACTCATTACTTAACATCTCAAAATAAACAGTAATATGTGTGGAAGGAACCAGAGGTTTTAATAATCCCACCTTTCAGTACATCCCAGTACAAAATCCAGTTTGAACAATGTGTTTGTCACATGCTCCTACCAAAGATGGGAAATTGGAACCCAGGAAGTGGCAGCCCCAAAGCAGTCCAGGGAGCAATCAGTTGAATAAATCCTTTAGGATGTTTAAAGGAGGGTTAACATTTGGATGAGGAGTGTCAGTTGAGCAGGGGAGGTGACATTCAGCCTGTTGTGAGGAGATCTGGGCTGCAATCTCCTGCCATTGGTGCTTTGTCCACCTGGGACAGCACATCCATGGATCCAATGGCTTCAGAGAGGAGCTGGTTCATAATTCCTGGGGAGGGACTCCAGCCAGGACAGGTTGAGCTTCTCAAAACCGAGAGGAAAGGTTTGTTTAATCATGATCTAAAAGTACTGTATTTTCTGTTTTCTTATCTTAACACCACCACACATTTAATGCCAAATGAGCTCAGTGCTGCAAATCCAGCCATGGACAAGGAGGGGGTGCTTGCCATGGGCAGATTCCTGCCCTTTATTAGGCACACTTGAGTCTGTGCCCCCAAATCCTTGTGCACACTTTCTGTATAGAAATGGGAATTTTTTTTTTGAGTGGAACAATGCAGGAACTTTAATTTTGTAGGGAAGCCTAAGTAGCCAGGCTGGGGAGTTGGGGATGAAAATGTGAACTGGTGACCTGGCGGATGTTTTTGTAAAAGGGGTGATTGCTTTGTGTTTCCTCACTTTCCACATCCCCTCCTGCTTGTAGCTGATGACTTCAGCTCCCAGGATAACCTGGATGACCCAGAGGCAGGAGGCTGGGATGCCACTCTGGTGGCAGAGGAGGAGGAGGAATTCTTTGAGCTGCAGATTGTGAAGCATCACGACAGCGAGGTAAGGGAAGCTGCAGACCAGGGAATTTTAGTCTTTTAATTGTTCTTTTTATATATCCACGTGTGAAAATGATGCATCAAATATGTCCAAGAAATGATACAGCACTTGTTTATCCTGTGAGCCAACTGTATTGTCAAGGAATATTCACTAGGAATATAAACGCAATTTGGAAAACAGTAGCACTCGAGGATCTTCCTTCATCCAAATCCAAGCATAAAAGTCTGAGATTCAGTTTGTGTGTAACCAAGCAAAACCCTTGAACAAATTAGAGGACAAAAGCCCCAACTGAAAAACCAAACAATCTTAATTGTGAACATTTTAACCTCTGCATTGTTACACTCATTATCCTCCATTTTGCCACATAACTCATAGTTTTACAAGTTTACAATTGGGGGTTTATAATTTCTACTATCAGGTATAGAATCTCTGGCTTATTTTATTCCTTAAAGTTTTGCTCCTTTCTCTGAAATTTATTTCTTCTTCTATTTTTAGAGGAGCTTTATTCCTGATAGTTCCATTAGGGATTTTTTTTTGTCCTGATTTGTTTTGAAAGCCTGGAAAGTTGGCTACCAGGCCAGTTTTCTTATGGCTTGAAGATGAACCATTTAAATCTATGGTAGTACTTACATTTTAACATGCAAGAAGAAAACTTCCAGCTTTTTCTGTATTGCTAGAAATGCTTCAGAAAAGTTATTTCTGAAATACAAACAGGAGAATTTTTGTGGTGTGATGGAAGATTTCCACTGCAATCTCTGTTGCTCTCTGGTTTATCTTAATAAATTAGGCCAAATGGTCCTGCACTTCTGCATATTTTATAGTTTATTTGCAATGATCCTGGGTATTCAAAGCTCTTTTTTCAAGAGGAAATGTTCCAGAGTTTGAGCAAGTTGGCATTTTTAATCCCAACGTCTTCATTTGGCAAACTAACCTTGATTTTTAAATGGCCTCTTCTAAAGCGCGAGGATTTTTTTCTTCGCAGAGAGCGAAACGGAGAAGCCGACTCTCAAAATTTATGTATTATGTATTTTTGCTAATTATGCTTAATTAATTACAGATAATTATACACCTAATTATGCTTATTAGAGGATACATTTTATTTATTTTTTTTTTTTAATTTTATTTTTCCTTTCCTTTCGCAGGTGAAAGCAGAAGCCTCGTGGGACTCCACGGTCCACGACTGCATCCAGCTCAGCAAGGGCACGGCGGCGGAGGAGAGGGTTTATCTGATTGTCAGAGCCACTGTCCAGCTCAGCCACCCTGCAGAGATGCAGCTGGTGCTGCGCAAGCGCATCTGTGTCAACGTCTATGGCAGACAGGTACAGCCCTGTGTCGTGATCCCGTTCTTAGTAAGGTTCTTAGAAACACCTCTGCCCAAATGAAGGTGCAAACGAGACCGTATGCCAGTCAGTAATATGGGTCTTATTTGGTAGTAAATACGAGAAAGAGAGAAAAAGAAGAGAAAGCAGTAAGTGAGGGGGACAGAAGGAGGGTGGCAGAGACAGAATAAGGAAAATATCACCACTCCATGGATCCCAGCGATGTTCTGTTGATTCTCTCCAGCAGCTCTTGTTGATGGTGAGAGTCCCCCCAACAAGCACAGGATGCCCTGGGTGAATATCCCCTCAAGCCAGGTAGCATGTCCTCCTTGAGGGGGAGAATTTTGCCAGTGTGTCTTTGCAGCAGACTCTGGCCCTGTTGCATCCCATGCAGTCCTGTGGTGCAAGGCTTCTGGGGAGTGCTTTGGGGGGGGGTGGGGTCTTTGATGGCACAGGACTCCCCCTCAGCTGCTTCTCACGTGAGTGTCCCATGGGTGTGGCCTGTGGGGTTGGGGATTCCACAGCTGGGCCAGTTTGTGTGAGGATGGGTGTTCAGTGCCTCTGGCCAGAAGTTACGCCACGCACCCAAAAATCTCCTCTCCCCCACCACCCTCGGTTGGAGGAGGGTTTGTGTAAACCTGGCTTCTGCGAGCTGTGTTCCCCCCCACCCCAAACTCAGCTGGGGATGATTCCCTCAGCCTTGTTTGTCTCAGGTAATTGAACAAAAGGGTTTGCCTTTACCTAATCTCAATAGTTTGACTTACAGTCCAAAGTTCCAGCCTTCAGGGAGGCTTCTTTGTAATGAACAAAACTTATATCAATGTTTGAGGCATGAGCTATTTCAGTCTCTTGACACCCTGGCAGCCCTTCCCACTTCCCAGGACTCAGATTTTCCTTGTCTCTGCCCCCATCTCAGCCTGGATGGAAGCGGTGGCCAGCGAGGCTTTGAGCTGCCAAGTCGTTTTCCTGGTCTCCCTTATGTTGTGGATGATGCCACAGTTTGTTTTTCAAGGCATCTAAATAGGAGAAATTAATTTTTCTCTTAACTCCTAAGTGCTTTCTCGCTGGGAAGAGTGGGCAGAGTTAATTTCTCATGAGCTCAGAGTTCATATTTTGCATAAAGGAACTTGTGTGTTTCCCTAGTTTTATATTAAGTTCACACATTGCTGCTAACCATTCCTATTTACACCTCCAGATATTTAGAAATCAGCTAGGAGTAGTTGGAAGAGAGATCCCTTGTGTTAATTCATCGGAGTTAATCACTCTTGGTCCTCTGTGTTTTGCAGTTGGTGCTCTTACAGGAACGTGTAGGTGAGAGCAGGGTGTTTGATAAATGCAAGGCAGCGAAGTTATCATTCCATTTGCAGCATCATGCCCTGAAAAATACATAAATCCTGAGAAAGATGGGGGAGGAGGGAGTTTGTTCAGCATTGTCTCAGAATCCAGCCTCCCCTGGCAGTGATAATGACAAAGCAGAAAGCCTGGATTGTTATTCTGGTTGCACATCTGTAGTTAAAATGTGAAGCAAGAGCAAAGAGAAGAGGGGTGGTCACACCCAGAAACGCTGTAGGCAGCTCCCAGTGCTGGGAGCAGAGCCCCAGTTCTTGGTGCTTCCATCAGGCAGAAGCTTTTCCTCAGCAAGGGAAGAACAGTGAATTTTTTGTCACGTGGAATGGGAGACTCTATCGAACAGATAAATTGAACGTGCCAATAATCACAATCGTGGGAAGTCTTCATCAATTCTGTTTTGTACAGATTTAGTCGATGCCGGTTTTTACTTTCATTCCACACAGAATCTTTGGCTTTCTTGCTGTTTTTCTAAAAACCCCCGTCAATAACCTTTCCTGGGAGTTTGTCTCAGCAGCATCTTTGAATGACTCATCTCTGCATTAATTCAACAGTCCAGTTCTTAACCCTGCAAGGCGCCAAGTCAGCATAAACAATGACCATGCCCCTTAAATCATTCTTCATAACGATCTCTTTGGTCAAGAATTTAATGTCTGTACTTGTCAATATTCAAGACAAGTCACCTAGGGCTCTGTCAGGAAAAAAGCCACCTCTAAAAGCAGCTGATGCTTTGTGAAACAGTCACCTTGCAAGGAAGGAAGTGAATCCTTCTCTGCATCTACCATACAGACAAGCAAATTATTTTCTCCAAGCTAAAATCTTTGGCTCTTGCATATTTATTGGTTAGTCTTTGGAGTCTGGGCTTCTCTCATTGTGAGCTGTATTTATTTCAGCTGGAACCTGTTCATCCACGTGTTTATTTCAGCTGGAATCTGTTCATCCATGTTTTCCTTGTGTTTATTTCAGCTGGAATCTGTTCATCCACGTTTTCTTTGTGTTTCTTCCCCACAGGGTTTTGCACAGAGTTTCCTCCGAAGAATGTCCCCCCGAAGTTCCATCCCTGGCTGTGGCGTCACTTTCGAGATAGTCTCAAACATTCCAGAGGTGAATAAGGAATCAGAGTGTCTCAAATTGGCCAAGAGTCTCCAATTTTGGGCTTTCCACCTCATTTTGAGCATGCTGGCTCCTGCTGTGGTTTGTAAAAGATGGAGCCTGTTCCTTCACACGCTGTGACTTAGCAGCAACCTCTATCTTGTCAGTGTCACTGTGTGTTTTGTTGAGTGAGCATCTATTTGCTCAGGTCCTTGAAGAGGCAGTTTGGAGAGGGAGGGGAGGGAAAAAGAGGGAGGAAGAACGGGCAGGTGAAGTGCCTGCTGTGGGGGAGCATGAGGATCTGTGGAAAAAAAAAAAAAGCCAAAGTGGCTTTTTCTCAGTAATGTCTTTATGCAACTCTTGATTCCTGAGCGTATTCCCAGTTAGATGCTAATCCTTCCCTTCCAGAGAGATGCTCTATCAGAGCACTTGTGAAAACATTAACACATGAAGAGCCAAAACTCTGATTGCTGCCTGGCTCTTTCATGTTCTGCTGCATTTTGCACTCTGTGTTGAAATGCTTCTCAGGCAATGTTCTGTTTTTTTTCTTCTTGCAGCTCACTTGAAATTTTGTTTTCCTCTCAGGTTAGATAACGCCCCGAATGTGCTTGAGCACTTTTTAATTATGAAATATCTGAAGGCAGCCCTTTTGCTAATTAATGGCAATGTCTCGCTGTGAGACTCTCAGAAAGAACCCAAAAAGCCTCAAAACAATAACCACGTACAGCCTGAGATGTCTGTGGCAGTGGTGGGAGCACCCGTGCAGGTTGCATGGCTCAAGGTGTTTATTTGGACCAGAATCTTGAATTAGGAAGAAATTTAGAATTGATATTAGGAAGAAATCCTTTTCTCTTAAGGATGATGAGGCAACTATTGCCCAGAGAGGTTCTGGACTGTCCATCCCTGGAGGTTTTCAGGGCAGGTTGGGCAGGGTTTGGAGCAACCTGGGGTTGTGGAAGGTGTCCCTGCCCATGGCAGGGGGTGCAATGGGATGAGTTTTAAGGTCTCTTCCAACCCAAACCATTCCATGATTCTGATCTGCCCCTGAGATTAAGGACAAACAGAGCTGAACTGGTGCTGCGTGGTTTAAAAAATGCATTTTCTCCAGGAGTGACGTGGGAGATTTTGGGTTTGTTTTAAAAGGCTGCCATCTCTTTTTGTCTCCCCAGGATGCCCAAGGGGCTGAGGAGCGGGAGGCACTGGCCAGGATGGCAGCAAACGTGGAAGATGCAGCTTCAGCTGACTCTGAAGCCTACATTGAGAAATACCTGCGGAGCGTCCTGGCCGTGGAGAACATCCTCACCCTGGACCGGCTGCGCCAGGTCTGGCTGCAGGGCTGCACCCTGAGAACAGTGTGTGCTACCCAAACATCCTCCTGAGGGCACACAAACCACCAAACCACCCCAAAAACCACTCCAGTGCACACCTCAGCCTCCCAAAGTGGGCCTGTGGCAAAGATCCAGGGAAGCAGAGATGTCCTTGCTGAGCTCCAGCACGGATGGGGCTGGGAGTTCTCTGTTCAGGGCACAGTTCTGGGATGCTTGGTTTGGTTTTAAGGCTGTTCATTGCTAATTCTGGTTCAGGAAAAGGAGTTCTGTGGCCTTAACTTTTGCTTTCTGAAGCTTCAGCAATGGCTTCTGAAATTGCCAGTAAAATTTTTGTCATTTTGCCCACATTCTACTTCGAATTCACCAAAGCCATCCTGCCAATAAAAAGAGACATTGATTGGGTTAATTTTAAGTACTAGAACTCGATCTGTTTACCAGGAAAAAAATACAGGAGAGAAAAACATTTATTGAAGATTGTTCTCCTGGATATAAATTATGCAAGCACAAAAAGAAAAGTTATGCAAAACAAGCTGGAGCTTGTGCCTGCCCACTGTAAATTCACAGGAAAGTGTGATGCACTTTAAATATTGAAAGCAAGTTCCCTGTCATTTATAATTAGTTTAAAGGATTAAAATAGGAGCTCAGCTAGGAAAGAGAGTCTTAGTCTTTGCATCTCTGCCATCTCCTAGAAGCAGGATGAGCTGCAGAATCCTACACGTGCCAATCAGCAAAATACCAGATGTTAAAATTTATCCATTCATAATTTTAGCCATGTAAACTTTACAGACAGCAGCCTGTGCCACAAGACAGCTTCAAAACATTGTATTTGTATAGACAAAGCTGTCCTGGGATGATCAGGGGTTTAATTCTTGCCAAATACACTTATTTTCTTTGTTTTGCCCCTCTCTGACTGGCAGGAAGTTGCTGTAAAGGAGCAGCTGATGGGAAAAGGAAAACTCTACCGCAGGAGCCTGAGCTCCCCCAATGTGAATCGGGTGAGTTTTCCCTGCTGGCATCTCCAGCAGCTCCACTCTTTATTCACAGCTCCTGGAGTCATGGAATAGAGCAGTGAATTTCCTTCGTTTTGATCCCCCTGTGCTCACTTTTGAGTGTGGAAATCACAAAGTGCAGACAAAATCTGCTCTCATTCCTGCTTTCATCACACAGGCAAGTCCCTAAATCCAGATTATCTGGAAAAGCAACATAAAAAGAACTTGGCTTTTTTTTTTTTCCTGAACACTGGAGATTTTTCATTTCCTTTCCAAGCTGAAGATCTTTTTCTCACTTTAGAAGATTTGAAAGCAAGTTACAAGTATTTGCTGAACCTAAACTTTGTACCAGTGTTGTGCATAAGAAAAATGAGACTTCTGCTGCCCACAGTTTGGAAAGAAATCATTTGATAGAACTGGCAATCAAACCAGTGTCAAATGCTGGCTCCTCCCAGGTCGAGAATTAAAATTTTCACCTTGTATTTCTTGAATTTTGATTCTGCTTTAACCACAAAACTGTTTCTTTTCAGCCTTATTAATCAAGAGGCATAGTTATTAAATTTTTAAGTTCCTGTTAAGAAATAATTCTGCTTCTTTTAACTCTTGCAGCTTTCTGCAAGCCGCCAGGATTTAGCCCCCCCTTACAACCTGAGCAGTAACAGGGTGAGTATCTGCAGATCTCCTGGGAAAACTGCAGTAGGAAAAAAGGAAATTACTCCACTCCACCAGCGATTGGGAGCATAAATGGGAAATATCTGTGAAAAATGGGTGCTCCTGGACCCTTGGGACTGCTCCTGGGACAGAAATAGGTTTGGATGTGCTGCTCTGGACCTCTCTGGGGAGGTTCCCAGGTCTTGTCCCAGCCCTTGTGGGATGCTCCTGTCCAGCTTCAGAGCTCTTCCAAAGCTCTCACCTGGGTGGATGGAAAAATTCTGGGAGAAAAGAGGAGGTTTGGGTCCCTCTGTCAGTTTAAGTCCACCTCTAGGACAGAACAGAGGCCTGTGGAGAAAGTCCCTGACCTCCCAGTGATCCTGAACTTGTGGTGGGTGATAATTCAGCCCCTTCCACTCCTTAAAAACACCACTATAGACCCAAAGCATTTCTTTAAAAGGTGACAGAATAAATTTAAGCTTATTTTCCAAATCCTAGATCAACTGAAGGATCTCCTCCTGATAGATATTCTGCCCAGCAAGCATGGAGTCATTTTGAGGGGGAGAATCTAGTGGTGACAAGGCATTTTAATGCATAATGCAGTTGCACAGAATAATAGAATTTTGATGTAGTGCTCCAGCATTGGTTGCTAAATCTGCTACATCTGATCCATGCAGAGAATGCTAAAATATGTGCAGGTGATAAAGTGTTTGTAGTGACTCCTGTTTGGAGAGAACTGTGGGGTGTTTCAACGTTGTAAGGCTTCTAAAGGAAAAATTAAAGATTAGGATTCTTAATGATTTCTGTTTTTCTCCTCCCTTCCCCTCGATGATTCCTCTCATTGCATGTTTCAGAGTCCAAAGGTCCCAGCAGAGGTAATGCATTAGGTCCACCTAATGAGTGGGATAATAATTTTATCTCACTATAAAAGTTGGTTTTGCTCACTCACACGCTTTCATTTCCTGCTTTGAAGATGCTGCTGGTGGTGCCTCATTTGCATAGCACAGAGCAAACGAGTTTTTCCATTGAAATCCTGTCATTAATGCAGCGTGAACGGGTACAAAGCAGAGAACTTTCTCCTTGGGTGCATCTGATGGGTTCTCACAGAGCTGGGGCTGTTTAGTGCCATTTCTCACAGATTTTTGGACAGGGTGAAGTCATTTCAGAAGAAATAACCCCCTCTCAGCTGAAAAAATAGACATGAAAGCAAGCAAATATATAAATATCTGCCAGTGGATATCAGCCTGGAGATGAGATAAACATTGAGACTTTCTCCCAAATCTTGCTCAGGCTTTATGGCTTTCTTAGTTCAGTGTGAGCAGCTCTTGATTTCTATGAACAAATGGCTTTAAAATAACACTGGGCCAATGGAAAACATGCTTGTCCTTGGTTTTGTGTTGGTGCTCTCAGAGGAACGACCCCTTTTCCCAAGCTTTGGTTGACTGGAGTTACTGGCAGTGGCTTGCATGAGGTTCTGCAGCTCTTGGCCGTGGCTGTAGTTGCTGACAGAGCCCCCGTGGTGCAGGAATGTGGAGCTGAGGTGGTGGAGCTGCTCCCCGTGCTTGCAGTGAGCTTCAGTCCAAGGCACTTGTTCCTCAGGACATGGAGGTGCAGCCTCTGCAGCTGGGAATTAATTCCTGGTTCTCCATGGATCTCTGGTTCCGAGGGCAGGTTGGACAGGGCTTGGCCCAGCCTGGCTTGGTGGAAATGTCCTTGCCCATGGCAGGGAGGTGGAATTAGGTGGTCTTTAAACCCTTCCAACCCAAGCTATTCTGTCATTCAGTGATCCCCTTTCCACAGGAAGATGAGGAGAAGCTTTTGCAATCCCAGTGAAATATTTAAGGAATTCTTAAATATTCCTCTAGCAAACATCCCAAAGCTCACTGGTGAGATCTGTCGTGTCCATTTTGGCATAAAGGGTCTGAGAATGGCTTGATAGGCAGAGTTTTGGCTAAGCTGGATGTCTTTGCCCCTTGGTGAGAAATTTGGTGGCAAAGAAGTCTCCTCCAGCAGTCATGGGTTGTTATTTTATTGTTATTTTACCAGGAATTTGGTGGTGCTTATTATAAGTTAAACAGGGGATTTGTTGTATCACAGGAAACAGCAGTCACAGGGCAGTAACAACACCTGAACTGGGTGCAGAATATTGATGGAAGCCTTTGGCACATTCCAGAATATTCCTCTCCTGAACTTTAATTCCAATATTTTATTTCTCTCTCTAATTGTTATTCCTTGCATTCCTGCTGCCTTTAGCATGGATTTTTAGCTTTGTGGAAAGGGCTCCTGACTCTCATTGCTCTGTGTCAAGCAGCATCCATGCTGGTAAAGTTTGGAATGTGGGTGCTGCTCCATTCTCCAGCAGAAGAGCCAGGACTCATTCCCCTGTTAAAAAAAAATTAAACAAGTAAACAAGAATATTTTATTAGTTGCAAGAAGAATTAAAGATGGTGTCAATGCAATTACAACAGGCAGCTTGAAAGTTTCCAAAATTAGGGCATGGACTCACCTTTCAGGCTTTGTTAGTAAAAACATGGATGGGTGGTCACATCCCTCTGAAAAGCTGGAAAAGTCCTTCTCCAGGACTGGAGCAAAGGTGTGAGATTGGCACATTTTGGGAAATAAAACCACCTTGAAAGAATATCCCAGTGTGCTGACACCTCAGAGAGATTTCCTGGGAAATACTGAAGCCACCATTGGGAATTTTCAATAATAACTCCTAAGATGAAGCCTCCCAGCTGGCTGAGAAGGCAAGGAGCTGTTTTCTAAATTTACTTCAGGAGAGTTTTATGGACTTTGATATTGTCAGCAGGACTGCACGTGGGCTCACCTCTGGGTTCTATCTGCTTGCTCAAATGAGAAAAAGGCAATTTTTGCTCCTGTTATCACTGCAGATATGGTTAGGGCAGAGTGAGAGGAGTTTGATTTCTCCTTGCACATCAGCACACGTCAGGTGATGCAGGGTATTGAGTGTCTGAGTGCTGAGATCAGATACAGGGGATGAGCTTTCATGTTCAGGGGGGCTTTTTGTTGGAAATTTAATTTAATTAAATTCAGTGGGATGCTGAATTTGAAAATTGAGTTGACTGAACTGGGTGGATCAGAGGCACAGTGAATGGAAGGCACCTCTGAGGTGTTTTACAGGTCAGACTAAATCACATATTGATAAAAAATGTCACAAGTTGCTCTTAAAACACCTCTGCACAAGAACCATTTTGTCTTGGACACTTGTCGTTCCTTTCCCAAAGGTCCAGTATTTGCAGCTCAAAATCCAAGTGAGACAAGATTTCATTCAACCTTCAGGTTTTTCTGGGAACCAGAGTATTTTTTTTTCAGCAAATTGATACCGTGTAGGTTGAATTTGAATAATCCTGCTGTTCATGAGAACAAGTGCCTTTTGTCCCAGCTGTGTGTCCCAGCTGTTTGCTTGTGTTTCAGTGCTACATGGTCACCTTTTCCTAAGCCTTTTCTGAACTGCTGAAATAATAAAAACACAAGAACTATTCATTTCTCTTACCCAGTGGCTGCATTTTAATGGTCTGTCAACTTCAAGGAAAGATTTGTCAGGTAAAGCCTCCAGATGACTTAGGTGGTGATCATCCCTACCTGCCCCAAAGGTTTTGTGCATGAAATAAATCCCCTGGGGTTTTTCATGGAGGATGTGTGAAAGAAGGGAAGGGAAGGCAGGGGAGAAGAAGGAGAAGGTGTTGTAAAAATAAACCACTTTATAAACAGCTCTGCATTGAAACACATCAAGGGCCCTGCGTTCTTCTGGTGGCTGCTTCAGGTTTGTTAAATTGAATCACTTGACCTCTGTTTGGTCACTTGGCAGAGACCAAATATATTCATGAAATGATGACTCCTCTGGGCAAATGATTTACAGGCTTCCTGTCTTTCTCTCAGCACCCTTCTTGAGAGAGAAAAGATCCACAGCACTTAAATAAGAACAAGAATAGACTTTAAAATTTGTAGTGGTGCAGTTGCTGAATGCACAGAGCAACACAGGAGAGTGCTGGATGGCGTCCAGGTGGGGAACTGGGGAACTGCATCAAGTTGATATTGTTAATAATTCTTTTTATTTTATTGAGATTGACATGGATTATCTTTCAGTCCATCTTAGTAAAATAACCTGTGAATTGCCTTTTCCCTCTGCACAATAAGGTGACACTTCCAGTTGTCTCCAGTATTTTCTTTTCCAAACATTTCTCCACCTGTTGCCCTGGTTAACCTGATTTTGATGGTTTGTTGTCATCTCTGAGTTGAGGGTCACAAATCTGACCTTCAGTCTGAAATGATGATCTCTGCACTCTCTCCAAAGCAAGTGGAATCTGAAAACCCAACATGACTTAAACAACCACACCAGTCTTTTTCTCATTCCTATTCTCAGGATCTTCATTTTATTTAGCCTGGAAAAATTGTTTGGAAAATGTAGCCATCCATAGTACTAAGGCTGAAGCAAAATTTCCAAAAGGCCTACAAAAAAAACAAAGACTTTTCCTGCAGAAAAAGTCACCAAATGTTACCATTCTTTCTGTACAGGATGAATATTCTGAAAGTGTTTTGCTGTTTCTTACCTACTCCATTTTTTCATCATTCCCCAAACAGGGCTAGAAAGTCAAGATATTTGCCTGAAATCATTTTTTTCCTTGGAACAGTCAGTGAAGGGCACTTCTGACTCAACAGATCATGACTCAGAAAATGATTTAGTTGCTCTTTACCTGCATTGAATCCCTGTCCTAGTAAGCCACAACACTCTCCAGTGCTTGTAATATTCTTTCTGTTTCTTCTCTCTCTCTCTGCTCTGCAGAAGCACTTGGGCTTGGCTCAGGATGTGTCACCTTGATCCATTTAAGTGGATCACTATCCCAAGATCCAAAAGGATCACTCACCAAGCTTCATGTTCTCCAAAACTGAAACTTTCAGATGCTTTCCACTCTTCCACAGCCCTTTTTCCTGCTCCAGTGCCAACATCTGCCAGGCTGATGACAGACCAGGCCAGGAGGCAACAAAACCAGTGTTTCAAGATTATTTTGAGTCTTGTGCTGTTTGGTTGGAGTCTTCTGTTTTTTATTAATCTCTTGCACATGGTAAGGCCACCTGAGAGAAACCTGCACTAATAGAAACACAAAAGTGAAAAAAAAAAATATATAAAAGGAGTTTGGAGATGAGGAATAGGAAAGATGGTTCCATGGAAGCATTTTGTGGAATTTTCCAGCCTCAGACATGACTCTTGGATATGTGTAAGACATGAATGAGTTGCAGGCCAAAGGTGGTGCTGGAATTGGAGGCTTCAGGCATGTGCAGAGCTGGAGGCTTTCAAGAAGGGCTTAAAAACACCAAAGTGCTCAAAAACAGACTGAACAAACCCCTGCTGCTCCCAGCCTGGGCTCTGTCAGTCTGACATTGAGGATGGGTGCCTCAGTGACCTCAGATGTCCATCAGTTATCCCAAATTTGAGTGACCTCAGAATTCCACCAGTTATCCCAAATTTGGCTCCCCAGCTGCAGCTCTGGTGTGCACCTGGAGCAGGAGGGCTGGGGACAGGTTCTGCTCTGCCAGAGGGAGGTTACTTGCTATTCAGAGCAGGAGAGCTTCCCTGGGACTGACTTATAGATCCAAATGGAAATGATTCCTGCCCTGGGCTGCTCACTGTGACCTTCAACCCATTGGAGAAATCTATTCCTCCTATCCTGGCTTATTTATTATTTGTGAAACATTCATGACTTCAGGTTCCAGTTCAGATTAGTTGGGCTGCCTGTCATTTTTATGTTCAAGGTCGGATTAATTCCTTGCATCCCGCAGGATAAAGTTTCTTGAAAAGGAACATTTTCCCCCTCTTCCTCCAGGAAAAAATACATGAAACTTCTGGTCTGGGGTGCAGCAGCTCCATCCATCCCTTGTAACTCCTTTTTAGTGTGTTCCCTGCACCATTTTACTGTGAAAGTATCTCTCTTCCTCTCTTCCTGTTCCTATGTCTTTTAAAAAACAAGCAAAATTCAGGTGTACAATGAAATCCAGATGTTGCACCAGCCAGAGCAAAACTCTTCACAAA
>VZTJ01005459.1:400445-465186 GCA_013397795.1 Orthonyx spaldingii | reverse complement strand
AAAAAAAAAAAAAATAAAGACAGGATCAAACTTCAGTTTTTATCAGTTTGGCTGCACCATCCTGTCCTTGCAACCTGTGGTTGTGGAAAGGTGAAGCTTTCCAAGCTCGTCCTCAGATCATTTTGCCACCTGAACAGGACAACGCTTTCCCACAAGACCCTGAGACCTCTAGATTTTTTTGACCTTTCAAGGAATTGAATTGCCTTCAGGTCTCCTGTAAATTCAGTAAATGAGAAGGAACTGCTTTGGCAGTGCCTCCCTCAGACGTTTTAGGGACAACCCCATGGAATTTTGGTTTCCCTTCCAGCTCTGCACACTCAGTTTGGTGAAGCAAAACCAAACCCTGTCCTGCATCCACATGAAACTTCCAGCACAGACACACCCTGGCCAGTCACTTGGAGTAATCCTTGCAGACAAATCTGGAAATGATTTTGCTTAGCAAGGTGATAGAACTGGTAAAAAATGGATTTTGCCACGTAGGTCTTGACACTCAGGTGCTGCTGTGAAACGGGCCTGGGGATTCTCCCTGTTAGCCAAGAGTCTTTGTCACTGAGCCACTTTCTGGCTGTAAGGTTGAGGAAAGTTCCAAAACCACAGTGAACCTTTGTGAAAGCAAAAGATATCACCCCTCATGTGCAGAAGGTGTGTGGGATCCATGGGAAAACCCAACCAGAGAGCTCTGGGGACTTGGGAAGGCAAAGGAGCTGCTCTTTTCTCTGTCACTGTTTCTTCCTCATCTGCATCAGGCTCTTGTAGGGCTGAAAGGAATCTTGTTTCATCTCCAAAAACCACATCAAAACCCTAATTTGTCCTAATCTTTTTTTGTGGCTCCTGCTATCCACAGCTGGTTCCTGGATATTCCAGCTTTCTCTTCTCCAGGCTGTCACAAAACTTGCAGTGCCACTGCTGCTTCCTCTTGACCTGATCAGCTCCTCCTTCCTCTGGCTCCAGGCACAACCATCCAGCCTTTAGGTCTTGTATTTCTTGTCTTGTTCAGAGCCCTGCCCTCACCCCTTCTCCTCACACTACGTCCACTGCTCGTGGGTAGACACACAAAACATTCAGGAATTTTGGGCAGACAGCACCATATTAACTTCTACCTGGTTGTAACAGACTCAGCTTCCAAAACACAGCAATATTACAGCTTTGAGGCCTAGAAATAACCTTTTTCTGTGCCTTTATGCTGAGGGTGCTCATCTTTGCAGGGCTGGGGCTGCCACCTAAAAGTACCTCTGGGGAAGGGTCTTTCCTCAGCTCTGGCACTCTGAGCTTGGCAGAGGGGCTGTGCAGGGTGTGTCAGGACTGCTGTGCTCCTGCTCTTGTGCTAACTTGGAAAAATCCAACTTTTTTTCCCCTCTAGGGTCGATGGGAGAGTCAGCAAGATGTGTCCCAAGGTGCCACAAACTCCAGTAGAGGCATTAGTCCCTCTCGGACCTCCCTGCCGGGCTCTGGGCAGCAAAACCACTCCCCTGATCCAGGTGAGGGCTCTCCTCCAGCTCAGAGAACTTCCTAAAAGTAGAGCGAAGTCTCTGCAGCTCCTCAGTGTCACCAAAAGCTGAGCTGCTCTCTGAGTGCTTTCCTTTGGCTGATTCTTTGACCATGGAAGTCACCTTAGACTAAAAAGAACCATTTTTTACATTTTTTATAGAAGGTTTTGGGTCAGCTTTGGGTAAGTTTTTGTTTTGTTTTTTTGGGGTTTTTTTTGTTTGGTTGGGGTTTTTTTGGGTTTTTTGGGGGTTTGTTTGTTTGTTTGTTTGTTTTGGGTTTTTTTGTTTTGTTTGGGTTTTTTTCACTTTTTCCAGAGAATAACTGTTTTCATATTTGAATTTTTTTTTTTTTTTCCCAACAGGTATTGGTAGCCTGGCTGCTTCCTACCTGAATCCTGTCAAGTCCTTCGTGCCTCAGATGCCAAAGCTGCTCAAGTCGCTGTTCCCTGTCAGAGATGAGAAAAAGAGCAGGCAGAGCTCCCCCCTTGCCCAGCAGGTAAAGCCTTAAATCACCCCTGAGATCCAATACTGCTGAGTGCTGCTGGGCTTGCAGGCAAAGAGCTGGTTTTAAGTTGCTGCAGAGCAAACCAAGGTTTTAGGCACAGCAAAGCCTCGGGATCCATTTCCCCTCCATCCTGTGCAGGGCTGGTGGAGCTGCTGGAGCTTCCTGACACCCGCTCAGCCCACTTGGCTTTTCACAAGTGCCAGGGCCCCTCCCAGGGTGATTTATGGGCCTCCCACTCGCAGCAACAAGGGGGAAATTTATGGAGGGCACTTAGTGGTGTTTGTGTGTTGCCAGGAGGGAAATGTAATTCTGTTTTTAATTCCTTATTTCATATCCCATCCCCTCCCACCCCTCACCCCAACTCATGTCACCTTTTACCATCTTTTACTTTCCTCTTGGGGCTGTTGCTTTTGTTAATTCTTATTTATTCCACGTGTCAGGGAAGCATTTGATTTCCTTCTTTTCTTTTGGATGTTGTGCTGCAAAGCTCCACCTGCTCCCGATGTGGCTTCTGTGCTCTGAGCAGAAGGTGATGAATTTAAAGAATTACAAGTATGCATGCTAATACTTGTGGATGCATAGAACTGTGTAAAAGGTATAGAAAAGAAAAAAAAACCAAAAATCCTTGGCATCATATGGTCAAGCTGCCTGATAAAAACCTTCTGTCTTTAAAAAAAAACCCCAAATGAAATACAGAAACCCATTATAAATAATATAATCTCCTTTATTTGTGAGGCTGTAGTTTATTTATAAAGGAATATCTCCCTATAAAGTAAATTCTGAAGGTTAAACAAACTGCTGTGAAGATGAATCTGGAGCCAGATCTCACATTAAAATTTTTGGGAGTCCATTCTGTCCATGCTGGCTCTGCTCTCATCCTCCTCCCTTGCCCAGAGTTCTGGAAGCTCATCACTTGTTAATTCAGATTTTTCGTCATCTCTTGCCATGCAGACAAACATTTTAAGGAATACCTTCGTCCACACAAAGCAAAACAAACCCTGAAATTCCCAAACAACTCTTTTTTGTGGTTGGATCCAGGTATTTTGTTTGCTACAACTAAACTTGGCAGTTCCAAGAACATCCCAGGACTGCAGGAAGTTGTTTTGTCATCACAGAAATACAGGAAAATATTAAATAAATAGAGCAAAAATCAATCCACTAGCACTTAAAAATATTTTTTAAAGTAACTTCTTAAAGTAGCACAAATAAGAATGAGGCAGATTTAAAATATTTTTAGCTTGACTGGGGATTCATTTTTCATTTTCATGTTGCCTCTTGCTTAGTGTTGAGACTGGAATTGTGCAAACCTCCTCACCTGTGAACTGCAGAGAATTAAAATGAGGGTGGTGGCTTTCTTTGAAGGTATTTGGGTATGGAAAGATGCAAATAGGAGCTCTTACAATTGCAGTGAGAGCCTTTCACACCTTCTTGAATCCTCCCTGAATCAGTGAGAGCTGAGAGGAGCAGCGAGGCCTCATTTCCTGCCTCTAGTCCAACCACCTGTTCCCACTCCTTTCCTGTTCAAGATCAGTCGTGGATGATTTGTCTACAAATCCAGTTTTAAACTGCAGAGACCTCTCTTTAATGAGATTTTAGTTCATGTTATGGTTTACCATGGAAAGTCAACCAGGTCACGACCTCAATGATTTTTAACAGGAGGGGAGATGCTATTAATGCTTTGTTTTTTAAAAATGTGAGAGGACTGTGGGATGCTTTAATGCTTGGCTGCACTGGAGAGCAGCCCAGGGTTTCCATGACCACTGGATCTGTGTAATAAAACGAAATGTTGGAATTATTCTCTACTTTCAGGTTTTGCAATGGAACAAACCAGCTGTATGCAAATGCACCTCCCTGGCTTGAGAAGTTTTACAGATTCCTTGCAGCTCTATCCATAGGGAAATGGGGCTTCTTCACTGCTGTCAGCAATCCCAGGGAATCATGGAATATCCTGAGGTGGAGAGACCCACAGGGATCATTGATCCAACCCCTGGGCCTGCACAGACACCCAACAATCCCACCCTGTGCATCCCTGAGAGCGTTGTCCAAACTCTCCTGGAGCTCTGGCAGCCCTGGGAGTGTCACCATTCCCTGGGGAGCTGCTCCAGTGCCCCACCAGCCTTCTGGCAGAAAAACCTTTTCCTAATCCCAGCCTAAGGACAGGTGCACAGAAGAGAGAAAAAAAACCCTGAAGGAATTGCCCCAGAATCAGCTCCAGCTTGTCCTGTGAGGCACAAAAATAAAGAGGTGCCGTTGCAGCAGGTCTGGCTTGAAGATCATAAATATCCCATCCCATAATCTCCAATGCTGCCTCTTTCTAGTGGCCTGAGGATGCAAATGTGGGCAGAGGAATTGAGCTGGAGGTGGTGATGGATGGCTGAGGGACACGGGGGGCTCGGGGGGTCACTGCCAGGCCCTCAGCTTTAGCACCTCATCGCTCACCTGCCAGAGCCAGGCAGGCAGCCAGTAATTCCTGTGGAACTGGAGGGAGCTGTGCCACGGAGGGGACACAAAAATGATCTTTGTGAGCCTCTGAGAATTCAGAACAGCACCTCTGGGTCTGGGGGATAACGAAATTTCAGTGCACAGTGGCAGGGGACATAAAAGAACGTGCAAGGTGGGAGAAGTGGGTGGTAACCTACAAAATGTGAGGGAGAGGCAAAGCCAAAAAGGACTTTTTGGCTTTAATTGCAAAGGAATCTGACCCTGAACTGGGAACTGCTGGAGTTCTGTTGCTGTAAACAACAATTTGGGAGAGCAAGGTTCAGGAATAGAAATGACAAAGCGGATGGAAGGATCTGAATCATCCTTTGCTGGCTGAGAGCTGAGATGGGGGGAGGTTCAGGTGGGATTTTAGGAAAAGGTTCTTCCCCCAGGGGGTAGTGGGGCACTGGAGCAGCTCCCCAGGGAATGGTGACATTCCCAAAGCTGCCAGAGCTCCAGGAGCGTTTGAACAACACTCCCAGGGATGCACAGGGTGGGATTGTTGGGCCAGGGGCTGGACTGGATTATCCTGGTGGGTCCTTTCCAACTCAGGATATTCTGTGATTCCATCAGAAGCAAATGAGCTGTTATGTAACAACAGAGTTTTGATCATAAATACCAAAAAGCCAGGTGGATCCATTTGTTATTTTCCCCTGGTTCATCAAACAACTACAGTGAAAGGGAATGTCCCAGGTCATTGTCCAGCTCCCCTTTTGTGTGCTTGCTGCATTAATTGAGAGCACTTAATTACCTCATGGCATTTAATCCTGTTCAGGAAAAGTGCTGCTGAACCATCCTGAACCATCTGCCTGGCCCAGCCATTGTATTAAATTTCCAGTAAGTTCCAGTTAAATTATCAGGGTTAGGGGCTGTAGAGCTCTGCAGAAGCATCAGATGTGTTCTGGTGCTCTCTGTCAGCAGGGCTAAGGTGATTTTAGTGCTTTTGAGCATCATTTCCCAAGGAGCAGGGCTGAACCTTTTTCCAGGTTTGGGGTTGGAGTTAAATTCACCGTGACCATTCCGAGTGGGTGTGGTACCAAATCTCTGATTCTGTAAAATGTGCCAGTAAAAACATAAAATGTAAAAAAGTGCCAGTAAATGGCAAAAAAATGTTAAAAAGTGCCAGTAAAAAGAGGAGATCAGCTCTGATCAGTCATTATAAAATTACCCTTTTCTAATTATTATAGCAGCTTTTTATTTCAGCCCTGCCCATTGCTTAGAGCAGCATCAACCTTCAAGTGAGTGAGCCCACACAAAATTATCTTTACCAAGTGATCTTCCCTTGTTTAGAGTGGTTGCTTGAGCTCCAGGAAAAAAAAAAGAAAAAGCAGAGACATCCCAGTCAAGGTGGTGGCAGTGAACAAAATTGCTGTCTTTGACCTTCTGCTGCAAGTTTAGTAACTAATCTGGAGAATAATGAACCGCAATTAATGAAATCTGCTCTCGTATTCAAGTGTGTTTCTCAGACAGCACATAAAATAATTGAAAGAACTTCCTGCTCTCTAATTAGTTAGATTGAATTAATTTGGCATAATAGGATTCTTTATGTAGCTCGCAGAACGGCTTCCGATGAAGCTGTTTATGTACCTAAGAGATGGGGTTCTGATGAAGCTGTTTATATACTTTAAAGTTGGAAAATGCCTATTTTCTCCTTTATCTGCTGCCTTTAAATTAATTGCCAGTAGTCTGTAAATAAAAAAAAAAAAAAAAAAAGAAAAGCCAACAGTTTAAAGCTTCCTTGATGGCTGGAATTGCTTTTTATGTTCCCAGCCTGTTCTTTAAAAAGCTGAGGACCACAGAGTGCAAGATTTGGAGCCTTCTGACCCTCGCTGCTGATGGGGAGAAGCTTGAAATCCTTGTGTAAAATATGCAGGTGGATGGAGAAGCAGAATTTCATCTCTCTGTGCTTAATTATATGATGTAGGAATTGAAACTCCTCTATTTTATCCCCATGCTGAGGCTTTCCCAGTGTGCACCAAGCAGAATTCCTGTTCTTTCCCTCGTGACCCCGTGGATCTCCAGGAACTGCCTGTGTGATCACATTTCAGGGCATCACTGGGTGCTGACATAAAAATGAATATGTTAAATTTCAGTTTCTGCTTTTTTGACATTGCTGTGGCAGGAGGAGATTCCTGTGGCCAGTTTGGTGAGTGGATTTTGGTCACCTTCCTATCCAAGAATCTTGTTGGGTGCTCAGATGTCTTTTTGTTAGAGATCTTGAGTCACAGATTTATTTTTTTTAAAAAAATTATAATAAACTCTTTAGATTTCCATATAATTCATTTTTGCTTTATGGTGTGCTTTATGCACATGGAGAGGGCAGCTGTCACTTCTTCCCCTTCCACCTCGTGATGCAGACATGGAAATTAATCTTAAAAACTAATGAAATGCAGTTAATGAAAGGCTTTCTAAACAGACAAAACCCCTTTTCTGGCAGTCCATTAAAAAATAACAGTTTCATGGATGGGCCTGGTGCACAGAATAATTGCTAGAACTGACATTCCTTAATCAAATGTAAATAATGTGGCCTCGCAGAACCTTCTTTAACATCTTGAAGGCTTTTTTTCTTCAGAGTTTCAAGTAAAAAATCATTTGGATGCTAAATCAGCAGAGCTCCACAGCAGCACTCGTGTGTCTCTTTGTGACTCAGTTGTTGGTGTTTTGATTTCTTTCTGAGCTCAGTTTTTGCTGTCATCCTCAAATACAAATAATTTTTGATGAGAATGAGTGTGGGAAGTGGGCTTTGGAAGTTCCAAACCACTCGAATTTCTTTATAAACCAACTTAAAAACGGGTATGAATTACTCTTTTAATCTGCCAGGACCTAGAAATGAAGTAATTTATCTGCACAGAAAACGGTGTGGGTTAATTTTGTATAAATTATACTGGAAATGGGGAATTCTGAAGTCTTATGACAGGCTGAAATGTTCCACACGTGGAATGTGGAGTAAGAGGGGGCTGTTTGGGTTAATATTTAAATGCAGAGTGTATTTAGAGAAGAAAATGAACAAACACCAAGAAACCCCAACAAATTAACTTGCACTGGGTTTCAGACCTCTGTGGAAGGCAGGTGATTTTATATTTGAGTGATTAATGACTTTGCCCTCAATTTTTAAATAATTTTCAAGAGGAATATTGTTGGAGGGAGGGGGTACCTTTTAAAAATTGATTCCTTTATTTTTTTTGGGCTATGTACCAGGAATTTGGAATTCTCCCTGCATTTCCCTGTATGCCTTGTGAAAGAATTTTATCCTGAGAGCTCCAAACTGATTTAAATCTCTGTTTAAGGAATCAAGGGTTGTGTCCTGCTGCAGAAGTTCCCTGTAGCTGCTGTTAAATGGTGATGGGACCATCACACTGTCAGCGGGACGGTCCTTGGGCTCAGCCACTCCTGCCTGGGGATGGGACAGCAAAGAGAAGAGCAGTGGAAGTTTGGGATTTAGCCCCTTTAGGATGGTGTCAGCCTTGGCTAAAACCTGGCACTCACAGGGCACTTCTTGACCCGATCTGTTCTCTTAAATGCCACTGAACTTCCTGCATGTTGGGTGTTAATCCTGAGGGATTTTCATCCCTGTGACACGAAATCAGAGGCTTTGCACTGAAGTCATCAGTCACCGTTGCCAGAGGCATTTTACAAAGTGTTTAATGACACAGAAACACCAAATGTGTTTTTCTGAGCTCTTTGAAGAGGTGGCCATTATATAGGTGTGGGATAGAGGGGATGAAGAGATGTTCATTCAGGATTAATGCTGGTGCCTCTGTAACTGGGGAGAAGAGACCCACAACTGCTTTTCCTCTTCAGGCTCACCAGCGTGGCAGGCTGGGCTCTCTTTTGGTCACCTCAAAGAATGTACAAAGTGACCTCTCAGTGAGCAGAAAATGTGCACTCCTAGAGATCAAAGACTGATAGAATCACCATGGAATCATGGAATGGTTTGGGTTGGGAGGGACCTTAAAAATCATCCAGTCCCACCCCCTGCCATGGGCAGGGACACCTTCCACTATCCCAGGGTGCTCCAAGCCCCGTCCAACCTGGCCTTGGACACTTCCAGGGATAGCCACAGCTTTTCTGGGAATCTGTGCCAGGGTCTGCTCACCCTCACAGAATTTCTTCCCAATATCCCACCCAAATCTCCACTTTTTCAGTTTGAAGCCATGTCCCCTTGTCCTGTCCCTCCATCCCTTGTCCCAAGTCCCTCTCCAGCTCTCCTGGAGCCCCGTTAGGCCCTGGAAGGGGCTCTGAGCTCTCCCTGGATCCTTCTCCTCTCTGGGTGAGCACCCCCAGCTCTCCCAGCCTGGCTCCAGAAGCAGAGGGGCTCCAGCCCTGGGAGCAGCTCCGTGGCCTCCTCTGGACTCTTTCCAGCAGCTCCACATCCTTCTGCTGTTGGCCCCAGGGCTGGGGCAGCTCTGCAGGTGGGATCTCACCTGGGAGGGACAGAGGGGCACAATCCCCCCTCCCCTGCTGCCCAAACTGTGGGATGAGCCCAGCACAGGCGGGATTTCTGGGATGTGAGATGTGAGTGCTGGTGGCCGGGGCATGTCCAGCTTCTTTCTATCCTCATAATCTCCCTGCACAGAGCAGCAGCTCTTAGGAAAAGACAGTCAAAGATGCTTTAAAGTGAATTGTTTTCATGTTCTCCCTCAGCCTGGCTGAAGGAATTCTGCCAGAAACCATCGCTGCAAAAGGGTCGTGTTCTGCCAGTGGATAAATAGATACGTTGGGTTCAGCAGTCGCTCTCCACAAACACTTAATGACACAATTTGGCTCTGGATCCGGAAATATTTTTCATCCAGCAATGTCTTCCCAGATAGTCCCAACACTTGGTTTCCAGTGTGCCCCCTCCACGAGGAGTTTGAGTGCACTTCACCCCACAGATCTGGTGTGGTGTCCTGGCTGCCCCAGTTCCTGCCCGTCTGCTTCTTGTCAGCACCAAAGCTGGGCAAGTGCCACCTCTCAGAATTGCTGGTTTATTCCGTGTTTTTCTAAACTTGGCTTGGCACAGTTGCTGCAGTTTGGAGATCTGTCATCCTTCCAGGAGGAGAACTTGATGAGGAGTGATTAAAGCCGAATGGTTTTCTTTCTTTTGCTGTGTGATACCAACTGGATTTTTAGATTTTTGTGCAGGCTGTAAGACCGGAGGTTTTGGAGAGAGAACAAAACCCAAACAAACACTTTCCTCTGCTTATTTGTTTTGAAGGGAGAAGAGGGAATCAAAGGAACTGAGAAATAGCTTTAAAGACTTTTTCTTACTCCAATTCTGAGTGCTTATTTCTGGATAATAAGGCTGGACAAATTTTATAAAAACTAAAATTTGCAGGGTTGTTTCATTGGTTTGTTCTGATGCATCTGCTTCATGCAGCCCCAGGTCCTGTCCCAGTGAGGATCTTGAAATGCTCAAATTTGTGCACCCAAAACAGAGCCAGTTTGCCCTGAACTCCATTCCAGTGGTGAATTTTCATTTATCAGTTTTAGCAACAAGCAAAAACCCCTCCTCTCCTGCTTCCTTTTATTGAACTGGAGCTTTAATGTCTTCAAAAAATTTATTTGGGCCCACTGTTGGGGTTTTGTCCATCTTTTGTGTTTTTATTTTTTACCTTGAACTACCTTGGTTTCTTTAAGGCCTGGCAATCTCTGTATAAATAATGGCTGTTCTTTTCTCCTGTTTATTCCTCTTGAGGGTAAGATCAGTTATATTCCTGCTTTGCTGGGCTTAGAAAGGATGCAAGAGAAGATTCCTCACTCTTCAGCTGGAAGGTTTCAGCGCTTCAGATTGTTGAGTTCTGGGAATCACTTGTCTGGGAGCTGAGCTGTTTGTACAGAAGGAATTCTTGAGTCCCTTGGAGAAGAAAAAAATTATTTTTTCTCCTTTTTCCTTCTCCTCACACTTCCCTTTCCCAAGGTTCTCCACAGAACTGGTGGTGCCTCCTCCTCCTGTGTGACAGCCCAAGTGTAGCCTCAGATTTATGTCAGGTGTCACAATGTGCTGCTCTGGTCTCAGGAGAGGGATTATTTCCAATCTGCAACACGAAAACCTGAATGTGGAGCCAGTGGGGGCTGTTTGTGGTCAGTGCCTGCGTGTCCAGCCCCGTGCAGCAGGCACTGGGAATGCCCTCCTGGAAAAGAGGATGCACAGAGCTGGATTCTGCTTTGCTTTTTGGGTTACAGCCAATAATGCTCAGATCCAAACTGAATTAAGAGACTGGAGATGGAGAAAGACTTCTGGAGATCAAATCATAGCGTCCTTAAGGCTGGAAAAGGCCTTTAAGATCATCAAGTGCAGCCACAACTCAGCACCACCGCCATGGACAGGACCAGTCCGTGTCCTCAGGTGCCACATCCATGTGGTTTTTGGACACTTCCAGGGATCCAGGGACAGCCACAGCTTCTCTGGGCACCCTGCTCCAGGGTCTGTCCACCCTCACAGCCAAGAATTTAATCCTAATATCTAACCTAAATGTTTTTTAGCTTAAAACTATTTCCTCTGCCCGTATAAAAATTCTCTCTCCCTCTTTTTTGACAGATTCCATTTTAAGTACTGAAAGCCCGGTTTGGTTTCCCATCCTTTCGTGACAAAGGTGTTTGCTTAGGATCCCAAAATTTCAGATACAAGCTTTCACATTCACCAGTTTGACACTACTTGATCCTTTCATTGAATGATTCTCTTCTCTTCCCTCCCCCCAGGCTGTCCCACGAATTATGGTTCAGTCAGCCAGTCTGGATGCCAGCGCTGCAAGGATAAAACAGGTGAGCACATCCCAGGATGTGAGGATACAATTTTTATATTCATCTGCTTAAAACCTGTTGCACTTGTGCTGCGGCCTGTCTGTGAGACACTGAAATTCAGCGTGTGCTGCTGGGTGTTCTAGGTCCTGGTGAAACCTCCTCTCCTATTCCTGGTTACACTTTTATATTTGAAAGCATTAGCTGAAATTTAGCTGGTTTGCTGCTTTAAAAGGAAAATTTCGAAGCTCTGACAGTGTCTGTAAGCAGGATGTGGCTGTTATTGCAAGTGTGGAGCTTAATTCCCCATTTTGCCATGATTTCATGGAAAAACTCTTGCTAAGCTGGAGAGAAAATAGACCCTGTGATCTCCCACATCTCAGCAGAACTTCAGTCTCTTGAGTACCACATCAGCTTCCTCCCACTGTGCTTTTATTGTCTTAGAGAACTGTGTGTTATCCAAAGGGAAAATCCAGAGAAAGAATCCATGTGCACACCACCCTTGCCATAGGAAAGTGAACTTAACTATGGCTTTAATCTGCTGGAATATTTTTAAAAAACACTTTAAAAAAATTTTTTTTATTACATTTCACTTAGCAATAGCAAACCTTTGGTTCTGAAATTCCTGTAATCCAGTCAAATCCTCCTTTCTTCAAATGCTGCTTGTGATGTTTCCAGTGGAAAAGGGGTTTTGGGAATAAGCTGCAAATCCTGTAGTTTAGGACACTGAACCACTAGATGGGAGAAATCACAAAATTGCGAATAATAAACCAAAATGTTCACCTGAGACAGGATTTGTTCAAATTTGCCCTTCTCCAACCTCTTTTTTTTCCTCCCCTTCCTATTAGCACTCTCCTCCCTCCCTCCTTCCCAAAGAGATTTAGAGACATCCTAATCTTTTAGAGTACATGTGCTGGCAAAAGATATTGATCTATCAGATTTAGTAAACTTTACAGCCAAGAAATACATCACTGAAATGGGCTGTTAATCTCACGGGGTGCAGTTAATTCCATCCTCTGGAAGTGCGAGGTGCTGGCGGCGCTGAGGTGGGAATGGCATTTGGAGACGGGGACAGAAATGACACTTTAGGTGCAGAGGGGTGATTTATCCACCCAGAGAGTTAAGCCAAATAACCGTGAGAGACTTATGGATCACGGCTGCTTCCCATTCCATATAAATCCTGCTGTTCAAACAGCAAATGGCCGTTCCTGTAATATAAATAATTTCTCAGTAAATATTGGGGAGCGTATTTCTTGGGGTTGACGCTTCCCTTATTAATGGCAGGAGTGAGCTGACAGCCCTCCCAAGGCTGCCAGGGCTGACTTGGGATCAGCTTCCATCTTCTGCACATTGCAGTCACGCAGGGATTTAGATAAGCCTTGGTGCTTCCCAGAGGTCTTGCATCTATGCTTTTAGCCCAGGTATTTTGGATAACAGAGCCCCACGTTCCCTCTCCCGCTCTGTTTCAGATGAGCCAAGAGGAAGCAGGGAAGCAGCCACTGGAAACGGTGGCGCAGACGCCCGAGGCGGACAAGAGTCTGGAGAAGACACCCAAAGTGCCTTTGCAGCAGCCCACAGGAGACACCCAGGCCCAGGACTGCCAGGAGGGACCCCCAAGCCCCCTGAGCGAAGCCTCCAGCGGGTACTTCTCCCACAGTGTCTCCACAGCCACCCTCTCCGAGGCCCTGGCAGCGGGAAGCGACGCTGGGGCTCAGCCGGGAGGCCCAGTTCCTGCAGGGAGTGACTTCCCAGCTCCTGCAGTGGCTCCGGTCCCTTCTGACGTGCAGGGACACTCGGACAGGGCTTGTGAGAGCTCTGTGGGCACAAGAAGGGAGAATCTCCCCACCTTCAGCCTTCCAAGTGCTGCCCACAGGCCGAGGGACGGCCCCGAAGTGAACGGGAAGTCTTGCGCTTCTTATCCCAGCGAGCAGGGCAACGATGCCTCTGCAGCCACTGATGCAAAACCCTTTCTCTCTGCCTCCACTCTGAAGGAGTCGATATCCAATCAATCAGTGGAGTCAGCAGGACAAGCCAGGAGAAAGGAAGCATCTCCTGGGGCTTCAGAACTGGGGTTTCCCAAAGCACAGGCTCATCCCGAGCAGCCCAGCGCTGCAGCCTCCCCCTTCAAAATCCAGAAAGTGAAGACATCGGAGCTGAAATCCTTCACAAGCATGCTGGGGTCAGACCCCACGTGTTCCCTGGGCACAGAGGAGCAGCAGGAAGGAGAAAAGAGCACGTCCAGTGCCCGTGGACTGAACCACAATGGGTCGGAGACAGCAGAGGAAAAACTGGAGGTGATTTCCGACTCTGAGGATGCCAATGAAGTCCCTGAGTGGCTGAAAGAGGGAGAATACGTCACAGTTGGCACGAATAAAACGGGCACCGTGAGGTATATCGGGCCCACAGACTTCCAGGAGGGAACATGGGTTGGTGTGGAGCTGGATTTGCCTTCAGGTAAAACATCCCCTGGATCAGGTGGGAAGCACCTGGTGTGTCCCATCCTAAAGCTGCTTTTTGGGGGGTTTGTTACCCACTGGGAGTTCATTGTCCATTGCTGGAGGCATTTTGAAAAGGGAAATGTAAAAGGTCTTTCCTGCTGTCAGCTTTTTCCAAACCTGCTCTCACATCCAGCCCCTTCAAGATCCCAACCCAAGCCATTCTGTGATCCCTGACTGTCCCTTTTCAGTCATTTCTTTGGTTTCTTACACTGGAAGTAGGAATCAGGATTCCTTTTCCATGCAGTTGGGTAAGGAGTAGCTGCAGGAGACAGGCCTTGTGTCCATGGAATTCTCTTCCAGGCTTCTGCTGTGAGGATAAGGGTGTTCAAAGCACAACAGGAGTTGTGGGATTTACCTCCAAGGGATGTTTAGGCTAAATGAGTTGCAAAGTCTCTTAATAGGCATTAAGAGGTAATAGGATTTTATTTAAAAATAAGCTTTAAAATTGCAAAAGACCATTTCTGTGTGTGTAAATATATAGTATTTATTTACATATATATTTATATACAGACAAACTCCTATATATGTGAAAAACAGTGGGAAATAATCATGCACTGACCACCAGGTCATACAGATAATTTAAGGGTTTTTTCACCATCTCATTTGCCGTCTCTGTCTGCCTCTTACCTGTACAGCTGTGGAATTCCCAGAATTTAGGGTTTCCAGGATTTTTGAAACCCAGGGTGCAGTTTGGAAACTCCCTGCTAGAGTTCCAGGCTTCCCAACCCCTTTCCTCTGCATGTTCTGTCTGCTTTTTTGGGTCTAGTTTCTCCAGGAGCAGTTAGGACTGGGGGAAGGCAGTGGAAAATCCAGGCGAGGCACAGTGACAGTGAGAGGATTTCGGTTTCCCAGGGCACACAAAGCTCCTTATTCCAATCCTTTTCTCCAAGCTGCAGCATTCCCAGGCTGGCTGGTGAATCTGCACAGCCCAGGGAGGCCACGCTCCTCCCTGCTGCACATTTCCCTGGGAGTGGAGCAGTTCATCCAGCAGAACCCTGTCCGGGATCCAGGGCTCCCGTATCTTCCCTGTCCATGGTGTGCTCGTCGAGGCTGAACTGGGCAGCGTCTTCCCAGCTGCTTTCAGAAAACTCTCTGGAGTTTTCCATCCTGGAAAGCAAACTGGAGCTCTCGACCCTTTTGAAAGCTGTAGTAGTTCATCAGTCCTAGATTTGTGCCTCATTAAAAAAAAAAAATAAATACACATTTACAGATTCATTTCAGTTTTGGAAGGTCACCTTCCCTCTGCCAGGCTGCTCCAGTGCTAATTCTGTTTGCACATCCCAGGAAGCAGCAGCTTCCATGGAAAACTCGGGAGCTTTTTGGCCTGCTGAGAACTCAGCTGCTGATGTTGCTGGAATTCTTTTTTTCACCCCTTCCCTTTCCACAAGGATTAAGACCCTGATTTGTTGGAGCATATCTGGCTTCTGGCACATCTGGAGCTTCACTTGGGGACCGTGGGCACAAAGTGGTGTCTCTGTCACGCTGCAAACAGAGACAGAACTCCAAGGGCACAGAAAGCCAAGTCCTGGCCACGTGAGGGTGTATTGGACCCAACATGGTGATGGTAGAAGGCAGAAGGAAACACCCCAAAAGCAAAAGGGGTGACTTCATGGCATTTAAGGAGCTGTTGGATCATTCCACCTTCCTTTTACAGATGGGAGCAATCCCTGAGCAGTGATCCCGAGAGTTTTAAATTATCTAAAAGGGGAAATAGATCTCAGTAGCACCAGCATAGAGAAATTATCCTTCCCATTCTGTGGAGTGTTTATGACATGGAAACAGCGACAATCTTCAACTTCAGACATCAGCTCAGAAAGCCAAAAGCTCTTCTAAATGTCTCTTTTTCCTTCCTTCCTGGTACCTTGCTAATGGAACAGATTATTTACCACTTTGGGAGAAATTACAGAGTTCCTCTGGATAGCAAATGGTGAGGAAGGACAAGGTGGAGTGTCCCACTCAGGGTCACTCTCCATGAGGTTGCCTTGCTGGGGTTCAGCAGGGAAGTTTTACCTCCAGGGTGTATTTTTAGGGAACAGTCATTCTCCCTCAGCCCTTTTTCCTTGCCTCTTTGTCTGGGTGCAGTAGCACTGATTTGCATGGAATAAAACCCATTTTGTAGGAAAAAATTCTTCCCTGTGAGACCCTGGCACAGGTTGCCCAGAGAAGCTGTGGCTGCCCCATCCCTGGAAGTGTGCAAGGCTGGGTTGGACAGGGCTTGGAGCACCCTGGGATGGTGGAAGGCGTCGGGGTTGGAACGGGCTGGGATTTAAAGTCCCTCCCATCCCAAACCATTCCGTGACTCCCTGATTCTCTTGCTGCAGGTAAGAACGATGGCTCCATCGGAGGGAAGCAGTATTTCAGGTGTAACCCGGGCTATGGATTGCTGGTGAAGCCGGGCAGGGTCAGGAAGGCCACGGGCCCCGTGCGGCGCCGGAGCAGCGGCCTGAGGCTGCAGGGAGCGGAGAACAGGAGGAGCGGGAACTTCTCTGGGTCAGCCTCCAACCTGGCCTCCCTCACAGCCCTGGCCAAGTCGGAAGGAGGATCCACACTACGACTGGAGAAGAGCCAGAAAAACGCTGAGAACAGGAAATCCTGGGCAAACTGAGAGATCCGAGCCCAGCAAACGCCCTGGGATGCAGCCGGGGGAGCCGGCGGCTTCGGGAAGCGAAACCAACCGTTCCAGCTTCCAGCTGGTGGCAAACACTAGTGAAGGGTTTGTTCTCTCTGCTCTGGGTGATTGGCAGATAATTCTTTGCCTCATCGTGGTGCTGGATGCTTCGTTTCCTGTCCCAAATCCTGACGCTCCCGGGGGTGCTCGACGGCGGCCGGCGCGTGGCGNGGTGGGTGGGTGGGTGAATGAGCTCCTTCTCTTCCTCCTTCCAGAGGAAAATCGGTCAAACCATGGCACAGCTTCCCAACAGTCAGTCCTCCCCTGGCACTGGTGCTTCTCTCGGTGTGCGGGGCAGTTCCTGGGGAACCTCCCCAAAATAACAGCCCTGTTCTAATTCCGTAAGAGCTGTGTCAGTATCATGTAATCCACCATGAAAGGGCAAGGTGGGAATGATTCCAGACAGGCAGAGAAGTGAACGTAGAACTTTGTTTGGAGATAAAGAACCCCCAAAGTCCCTTTATTTAAAAAAGCAGCAGCCCTTGAGTTATGTGGCTGGGACCAGTGCCTGTTTGGATCACTGCCCTGTTATCCCACTCTCCTTTGGAAATCAGTGTGGTCTTCCCAGCTGATCTGTTGGGAATGGGAGAAAGCCCATGGCCAGCTCTGTCCTGGTTTTGATGTTTGCTGTCCCTATGACAGGATCCCCTCTCTCATTTGCCCCACATTGGCAGGACCTTCTCCTTGGTTCCTCCCTGTGGGCCGGGAGGATTTTTGCAGAGGTGTCAGCACTGAAGAGCTTGCCTGTTCCCACCCAGCCTTTGGAGACACTCGGAATTTTGCCAAGCAGGGGCTCACTGTCCTCATAACAGGATCAATCCAGTCTATTTATTTTTATTTATTCTTTTAAAACACGAAATGTTTGCGCTTTACAATCATCCCCCCCATGGCACTGCACAAAGGAGCTCTCCCAGCACCATCCCGATCCAAAGAGGAGGTGCCTCTGTTGTCCCCAAAACCAGCCTCTCTCTTGGGCTGGCTTTTATAAAACTTGATTTTATTTGTGGCTGGTTTTTAGCTGCCTGTGGCACAGGGGATGTATCCCTGTCTGTGTGTCCATGCACGGATCGGCCGATGCTCCTTTTCCTATCAAATCCTGAAAAGCCACAGATTTTTCTATCCTGAGCTGTTTGTATCTTGTTTAGTCATCACGGGAGGATTGGACAGCCTGAGCAATAGATGTTTTAGCTGTGTGGGGACTATTTAGGATGCTAAATTAATGATTAAACTTCAATATCTCTCCAGTCGCTGCCCGTGGGTATCCAAGTGCCTTAAACCATCTGGTTCCGAGGTCCAAGGGAAAGCTCCATTGGCATCAAAGGAGATAGGGATGCTTAGCGAAGGAGATAATTATGCTGATTTACTGTAATTAATATCATTTATGCAGAAGGAATAAAATTAAAATAGAAACTAATCTGTAGCAGAAATAAGCGGGCTGGGTTCCGATGCAGCCTGCGTAGAACTGCCAGGGGTTCGTGTATCCTTCCAGCTTGGTGTAAGTAGTTTCATTGTTCCCTAAATTTTCCTCAAGAAATCTTAATATAAAATGTACAGAGCACCTTTTTAAAGATATTTTTAGTGTACAGTTTTCCCTCCTTTTCCTTTGCACAAAGCTCCTGTCTATCCAAGCCGCGATGGGGGAGGAATTTGGTAGTAAAGAATTTGGATGCTGAAATCCCAGGTTTTAAGATTAAAACCGGTTTTATGAACACAAACCATGCAACAAAATGCTTCATTTTGGGGTCTGAGGAGTGTTATTGATGAGAGAGCACCCACTAATTAATTTGATGCCTCTTACACTGCCTTGCTGGTTCTCTTAACTCCACCCTGACCGTGTTTTTAATTGCACTTTGTTCCGATGTGCTGCCGGAAGAAGCTGATGTGAAACAGCCCCTCCCCAGAGCTGTGTGTTTTTAGTCTCAGCATTTCAGATACTTGGATTTAGGGATGTCTTTAAACCTCCTCCATGTTTGCTCTGTGGCCCCTTTGGGGGAGATGTGAAGGGAGGAACCTCCAAGTCCTTTTGAAGCCTCTTTTCTTGTGCCACTGTCTGGGAATCCAGGATTTCCGCGGGACCCATGGAAAGGTGTCCAGGCTGCAGGAGGGAAGGGGAGGAGCAGAAGGAGCTGGGTTGATGGTTCCCTGTTTCTGCTGCTGGATAGGAACTCCTCTGGCCTCTTTGTGCTCCAGCCTTGACGGTGGTTTGGTGTTTGCACACCTGGGACATGTGGTTGGAGGCTGATCCGACTGATCCGGGCTGGATTCCCTCTCCTGCCGGCCTCGGTTGTGTTGTAGAACCATGGAGAGGGGTGTGAAGGGTGCTTTGAGCTGACCACACCTGCTGCCTCCTCTGGGATAACTTGTCCTGGAAGGAAGTGTTCAGTAGGGCTGGGATGATTCCAGGGATCCAATGGGAATGATGAGCCCGCGGTGCCGTTGTGGAGGGAGGGTCTTGCTCAGAGCTCTCTTGGTTTTACCATCTCCTTTGACTTTGGAAACAAAACCTCTCCCCAGATTTCACCCTGAAATCACTCTGATGCAGCACAAGTTCCAGAAAGCCAAAAACATCAAATTTGGCTGTGGGGGTGTTCCTGGAGGATTCCTTGACTCTCTCCTGCTCCCTCCCAGCTTTCCTGGGCATGCAAGGTCTTTTCTAAAGGTGTTTTCCAGATTTTTGGCACAGCGAGTGCAGATTCCTCTACTCAAAGCCATCTGTTACTTCACCCCAGCTAAGCCAGCTAACCAGAAAACAGGTCAAAACCATCATGGAGGTAATAATCTATATTTTTTATTGATAATATTAGAAAAACTCTACTCTCAGCCTAAAGGAGGAGGTGCTCTTAACTGGAACCGCCCAGCGCTGAGGCTGGTGTGTGAATAGCTATGCATATTTTTCCAAGATTTTCATGCACTTTATACAGGGAAGGAGAATATTTAATGCAGGAAAGTGTAATTTGTAGCGAGCATCTTGTCTCTGGTGTCTCTTGGGGGTTCAGTCCTACTGGCTCTGGCCCTGAATTGTGGGTGGGTCTCAGATTCTTGGAAAATGGAGTTGGTGGGTTGGAAAGGCTCCATCCCCCTCTGTGTCCACAGGGCTGGGGGTCCCTCCTGCCCACGGGGTGTCCCTGATGCCGAGCCAGCCAAGAGGAGGATTCTCAGAGGGACTTTTTGGGTTTTTCTCAAGCCAAGCCAAGCCTTCTTCCTGTGTTGGGTTCAGCTTTCGAGATGTTTTGATCTCCATGTCCAAAATCAAGCCTGTTCACCCCGAGGGCTTTGGCTCTTTGCTGTTCCGTGACGTCGTTTAGTTGAGGAAAGCGAACAGAAGCAAATTCTGTGTGGTGACACCGCCCGGGTCCTTAAGCAGAGGGTTTTTTCCGTGGCTGGGGTGGAATGTTCAACACCCCTGTGCTCTCCTACAAAAGGAAGAACCCCCTCATTCCTCCCCACAGTGGTGGAACTCCACCCAAGCAGGGCCTGGGACTTCTCCAGCCCCGTCCATGCCCTGCGGAGCCGCCGGAGCCGCGGCCGTGGTGATGCTCCCGTTGTCCCTCCGCTGGTTCCTCCAGTTCTTTGCACAAGATTTCGTTTTCCCAGTGCCTTATCCTGGGGCTGAGTGAGGGCCAGGCGGCCCCGGGGTGCCTGGATTTTAGGGAATGGGACAGTGAGGAGTGGTGTGGGCTGGTCACGCTGCACCACACCCTGAGTGGGGTCACCATCAAGTGTCTTGTTCCTCCATCTCCTGTGCCCACCTTTGGTTTCTGCCCTCTCCACCGTTCCCAACCCGCGATCCCGTTGGGTTCCCTGGGAGCCACTCCCAGCTCATGTGTCCCTGCCGGGGTCAGGCACCGCGGGGGCTCCGTGTACTTTAAATGAGCTGAAATCCAAAGAGACTTTGTAATGAGCTGTAAAGTTTTTAATTATTTCTGTACCATACTAAATGACTGTAATATTGTATCATACGTGCGATGCCGCCTGCAGGACCTGAATAAACATCTTCTGTAGAGCTGGGACGTCTGTGCTTTGTTGTTCCAGTTAGTGGCACCAAAATGTTTAAAATCGGAATAGTTTAGATTGGAAAAGCTTCCAGAACTGAGTCCAGCAGTTCCCCAGCGCTGCCAAGGCCACCACTGACCAATGTCCCCAAGTGCCACATCCACGTGGCTTTTAAATCCCTTTGGGGATGGTGATTCCAGCATTCCCTGGGCAGCTGTGCCTGTGCCTGACCACCCTTTTGGGGAAGAATTTTTTCCTAATATCCACAGTGGGATGAGGATCCCAAAGGAATTTCCTTGCTCCAGGTTGGTCTGTAGCAGGGTCGGTGCCTCGGGGAACTCCCACAACCAACTCTGCTGGCCAAAAAGGCCTTGGGGTGATGAGATCCCCCCTCAACATTTCATGATGTCCTTAAAACCCCCTCCCTGGGCCACATCATTTCTTCTTTTTGGCACCATTTCTTTCCCAAATGCAGCTTTGTGTTGGAAACAACAGGCAGAGTTTGACTGGAGTTATTTTGTGTAGTTTTTTAGTTTATCTTGGCTTTTTTTGAAAGCAACAAACGCCGCGTTGATCCCCCCATCCCCACTGAAACTCAGCGAGCAAAGGATATTTTTATCAGCGCTGTCTTGCAATCAGCACACGAAAACAGCTTTTTTTTTTTTTGCTTTAAAGCCACTTCCCTTTTATGTTTTACCTTCTGAAAGAAAAAAAAAAGGCTCTTTGGCTGAAACACAGGAGCTGTTTGAAGTGGCGTCACTTTGTTCAAACCTCGCTCTTCCCGGAAGGTGGCTGTGGCACCTTCCCCACGCTGCCACGTTCTGTTCTCCAGCCAAAGCCACCTTGAAAAGGCTCCGATCAAAAAGAGAAGAAAATAATTTTTTTAACCCCCCAAAACTAACAAAGAACACCTTTTTTCCCCCGTTTTCCTTCAAATTAATGCCGCTTCCATCGGCCTCTCTTGGCTTCAAACACTTTTTTGTGGGAGTCAGCAGCCCCTGGGCTTCACCTGAGCAGACAGCGGAGCTGCCCTGCCACGAGCTGGGCACATTTCCGAGGGGTTTTAGCTCACCTTTGGACACCACTCTGATAAATTATTGGTTTTGCTCACCTTTGGACACCAGCCCGTGAAAAATTATTGATTTTTCCCTGATCAGTCTGGTTTCCCATCAAAACAGACACGAAGGGCTGGAAGTGCAGGTTCCTGTGACTTTATCTTCTCTGCCACCTGACTCGTTCTTCCACACCACCTGCAGGAATTTCTTCCCATTTTGAGGAAATTTTTCCCCACCCACCCCATAAACCCTCTTTGAGACCTCCCCGAGCTGCTCTGCCCAACCAGGCCAGGACCAAAGGGCAGCCACAGCCCCTCCTGCCTTGAACTTCTCGATATGACAGCTGTACTCAGTAATTTAACACATTTTTGGTTTCATCACCAAGTGGCCCCAAACTCTGTTCTCTCCAGACCTTCAACTGCTTGAGCAAGAGACTTTTATTGTTGGGATGGGACTCACAGGGCCCATCTTGAGGGTCCAGGAGCCTGCTGGGGAGGTTTCCAGAGGGAAGGGCATCATCTCCAAGGACACAACATTGTTATATCACCAGTACTTTTACCTGTGACAAACACAACCCAGTCAAAGGAGGGAAAACTCTATTCTCAACATCTTTTAATGGAAAGAGCCCCAAAAAGTCTCTGGAATCAGCCCATGGCTCAAATTCCAAGTGATTCCACTGCTTCAAATCCACCATCATGTCCACCACCTTCATTCCTTCCAGACACCATCCTTAGAAAACGGGGGTGCACAAAGAATTCAGTTTTCCCCAAACAAATGAAAATTTTCTACATTCACTTTGTTCTCGGGCGTCACACCCAAGCCCTGCACAAAAAGGACGATGGAAGAAAAGGGTCAGTGTTGAGTTATACATTTTTATTTTCTAATAGGTACAATACTAAAATAAACACAAATTAAAAAAAAGTTTTATTAAAACAAAACTGTACAAAAAAGCAGTTATACTACATTTTAATTACAGAACAGTCTACTGTCCAAAAGGCACTAATCCAGAATAGGAGATACAATGATACAGGACTCATTTGAACTATTTTAATCAATACAATAGAGCACTTGTTTCTCTGTCCATTCACATACAGAAACAAGGACTTTTGCTACAGTCATTACACATTGTTATAAATATGAGCCCTACGTGTAAAGGTGCAGTATCGCTCTCCCTGGGCCGCGGGTCAGCTCTAACAAACACAGGGATTCAATTAAAAAGGAACAAAAAAGGGGCACAAGGGGAGAGGTTGATGGTAGCACCTGCCACCAGGGGAAGGTGTGAAGGAAATTAATCCTCACCTGCATTTCGGATGGAGGCTGGAGCAGTTTTCTCAAGGGTCTGTGGTGGGACTGAAGGTGAATTTCCATCACCTCCTGCCCAGAGCTTGCATCAGTTATTCCACTACGTCCTGTTTTCTCCTTCTGCCCTTTTTTCTTTCCCTGGGTAGCTCTCTGTGATGGATAAATAACGATTCCCAAGCATACCAAGGGTTCTCAGGTTTCCTACTCCATTTTCTCCTCGCAGGGAGCCATCAGCACCTTGCAGGTAAACGCAGTGACTGGGAGGAGAGTTTGGAATGTTCCTCTCAACACTCAGTGCCTTCACTGCAAGGGCATCTGGCACGAGATGGACCCCTCTCAAGGCTGCTCCAACTTCCCCAAAGCAATGGGCCAAAGTGCCCCAAAGCCACCAGGGGTGCTGGGGTGGAGAGTTGCAACCCCTCACCTCCCCAGCCTTCCCTCCTGACTGCCAAGCTCCCCAAGTGCAGCCAGTGTGGGGAACACGAGGTGCCTCCTCCATCCCCCGTGGTGGGGTGACTGAGGTTCACCCCTGTGACTTCCCTGGCACTTTCTTCTCCACAAGCAACTTCCCACCACAGGGATCTGCTCATCCTCCTTCCCAACACATCCAGTCCATTTCCTTTCCCCCTGAAATGCCAGGCTGAGGAGCAGCAGCACACTATGGACACGTGTTTAGGGAACAACTATGCCAAGAGGAATCAACCAGCACATGAATATTCAACTTCACAAGGAGGAGCAGCGACACAACGCGCCTGGCAAATGAAGCATCTCATCTTTGAGCTGAACGAGCAGCTGTAAGATCAAGACCAGGGTGGATCTGAAGGGTTTGATGATGATGATGATGACGACGGAGGGGCATCACCTGACTCATTCCCCAAGGAGGAAGGAGGTTGGACACGCGGGCAGGAGAGGGATACTGCACCTTTGGAACAGTGTCATACACATAAGACAAAGACAGGCATCTGGATGTTAACAAAAATAAGTAACAAAGAAATATGATTAAACAAAATCTCTTCTCACATCATCCTATACTACATCCTCCTTCTGCTTAGCAGAAAATTGTACGTACACAAAAATACAAATACACAATTTTGTAGAACAGTCTGATTTTAATATATTTATATATATTTATATTTATATGAGTGGCAGGTTAGTTCATTATATAGAGCTTTTTGCACTTTTGGCTCATATGCAACAAGGCTTTATAAATTCAGCTTTAGCTTTCATTCAGGTTTTATAGCTTCTTGAACATTTGTTTTCACATTTAAAGCAGCATCCAATTTGCAAGAGGAGTTGGTGGTGGCTACAGCAAGGATCAGGTCAAGAGGTTATTTGGGGGCTGGGGGGGAGGAGAATATACATTCCAGTGTGTGTGTGTGTGTGTGTGTGTGTGTGTGTGCGCTAGTGCTCATGGAAAACAGACCAGAGGGTGACCACACCACTCCAGGATCCCATGTTTCCCTCTTGAGGTAGGCAGGACACCTACAGCAGATGAGACACAGGCCCAGCTGGGCAAGCCCACAGCGGGGTGGGAGATGCCGACGGAGGAACGGAGAGGGCAGGGACGGGACACGGCTCGTCTCGGGTGTCACCGGTAACATTTGGTGACAGGGAAGTGCCAGGAGGCAGCTGGAGCCATCCCAGCACAGCCCAGGCAGGAGGTGCAAGGCTGGCACCCGCCCCCAAGTCAAGGTCACGGCGGGACAAAGTCAAGACACACAAAATTTGGGTGTGAGGAACCTCCCCGGCCTTGGCTGGGATTTTGCTCTGGTTTTGTGTGGCTTTGAGGCTGTTCCACCCTGCCCTCACTTGGGGGTTTGCAACGCTCAACTACAGCATCCCTCTGCTGTCACCAACATCCACTGCCAGTGACAATCACTTTTTAGGGGAAATATCACTTCCAAAAGGCATCTCGGAGCAGGAGGAAGGGTCCGTGTGTGCCACAGGCTCCACGAACAGGGGATTCCATCAGGAAACGTCCCGATTTCCACCAGGACCCCAACAACGGATTCCCACGGGACCACTGCTGCTGTCAACATCCTTCCACTCTCCAGGGGCTGAGTTCCTGCCCTCTGCAGAGATGTCCTCACAGCTTTCCTGGCCAACAGTCCTTTCCCAGGCTTCCCCACCTCGGATGTCAGAGTGAAAACATTTTGTTGCTAATGAAAATAAAACATCTACACACGGACTGCTTCCATTTGCTGAACCCTTCAGTGGTACTAAAACACCTTCACAGTGTTCTGTTACCTCCTTTCACTCTGGTCAGAAGAAATCCTCCTTTAATGCAATTTTTTAAACTATCACTGACACCTTTTTTCTTCAAACCCACACAAAATTCTCACCTTTACAAAATTATAACCACCTGCCAATAGTTAGGGTTATTTTGACAAAATATTTAGCAGGTGCCACTATGATAAACCTAGAAATAATTAAGAATACAGGAAGAAACTGCCTTGGGGATTCCAGAGATGTTTTGGCTGCCCCTGGACTCTGGAAATGTTCCAGACCAGGTTGGACAGGGCTTGTAGCAACTTGGGATAGTGGGAGGTGTCTCTGCCCATGGCAGGGGGTGGAACTGGATGATTTTTAAGGTTCTTTCCAACCCAAACCATTCTGTGATTCCAGAGGTGATTAGAGAAGCACATCAGTTTTCTCCACCCAGACCTGGCTTTCCAGAGGTGAACACTGATCACGCAGAGCTCTTCGTATCTGCAATCCAAGAGGCAGTTTCCTACTGAATTCTATCCAAGCTTCCCCCCTCTTTGCCATCCACCCCAAATCAGAGATTGCAAACGTTTGGCTGAGAAATGAGATCCCCCCACAAAAGACTGAGAACCAAGGGGGGCAGCACAAGGAAAGAACGGGGAGTTTTTCCAGCTGGATTCTGCTGGGCTCCGGACTTGTCTGGAGGGATGCAGGGAGGGCTCTTTTCTTAAGAGGGAAATGAGGTCTAATCCTATTCCTCCAGCTCACTCTGGAGTCCTGTTCCTCACTTAGGCACTTTTTAAATTGACACTAAGAAAAAAACCCTAAAATTAAAGAAGTACTGCACATATCTCCCACTTCCCGGGCTCTCGGCAGCCTTGGGAAGATCACAAAGACCAAGAGGACGACAGCCAAGGCAATTTGTCAGGAAAATAGTGCTCCCCATGGCCACGACTGACTTTGACTCGTCACCCTTGGACAGAACTGCTGTGGAACTAAACCAAGTTTAAATCTGCTATTCCTGGATTATTTCGAGGGCACAGCCCATCCCGTGGTGGCACAAGGACATCGTGTCATCCTAACGGATTTGACTTCCAAAGGGGCACGGGGCTCTCCCAGCCCAAGGCAGCAGCACTGGTGGCAGAAGTGCTGCCCAGAACCATCCAGAACTCTGGCAGCAAAATCAGGAAGGCTCTGATGAGATTCAGAAAGACATTCCTGGAGCCAAAAGCAAGGAAAAAGGGGTTTTGCTTTTGGGTTTGTATTGGTGATGGAATGGGAAATCTGTTCCTCCCAAAAGACCAAACAGGGCTCTGACCCCACAGCAACCGGAACCAGGCACCAGCTTCAGGTCAGCTCAAGGCTGGAGATGACACCCAAATCCACACAGGAGCCAAAAAAAGGAAAGAGGGAATTCAGTGGATAACACTCAAAAGATGGGAAGCTGAAAATCCAAACTGCTTTCACTGTAACTTTTCATTTGGAAAAGCGACTTCAAGATTTTCCAATGATTTTCAAACCTAAACCTACCTATGAATAATAATAAAAAGCTACTCTGGCTGCAACGAGGGATCCCCAACCCTGGATAAATGAAGCATCCAAGGGAAGCAGCAGACTCCTGGGAAAGCTGTGCAAATCCAGGCATCCTGCCCCAAATACCCACATTAAAAGCAGGCACCCAAACCAGGAAAATCCACTGCTCCAATTAAGGTTCCCACACAAAGGACAAGCAAGGCAAAATCAATTGGAACTAAAAAGGCCAGGCTGGACAGGGCTTGGAGCAACCTGGGATAATGGAAGGTTGTCCCTGCACACGGCAGAGGAAGGAACTGGATGAGATTTAAGGTCCATTCCAACCCAAACCATTCCATGATTCTATGAAAAAAGTGCTTCCACCTTGTCCCACTCCCACAGTCCAACTCCCTTATTTCACACAGGATGGTGGAGGTGAAGAACCTGCTGTAAACTGGCTGAATTTATGAGCTGATTTTTTTTTAAGTGGATAAAATTGTTCTTGTTTATTCTATATATACTTAGACTTCAAGTAAGTAATGGATACAGCACCATCTAAAAGGCCAAAGGAAAGGGGAATGTCTCCCAGTAAACAAATCCTCCCAGTAAAAAACAGACAGTCCAAGTATTCATAATAAAAAGAAATTATACTTGGAAGTTACTATTTCTGTGATTTTCTAATCATCCAAACTGCAAGGAGGGAAGGGAGAAGGGTCTGAGAGCTGGGAAACCTCAGAGCAGAAAGTCTGGAAGCTTCTGCCCTAGACTGGATTGCTTTTTGTTAGGCTGGAAACAATAAAAATCCCTTACTTGGAGGCTGCAAGGACAACAGGCTCAGAACAGGAAAACCACTGGCAAACCAGGTAAAATAGGATTAGCAGGATGTGAAGGAGCTTGCATGAAAGATAAAGGAAATTATTTCTAGGAGAAGCACTGAAATTTGGGAAAATAATACGTGACCAATTCAGTGACCAAGAATCATCTTCAGAGGGAAGGGAACGGCTCAGAGCAGTTGAGGAGGGACAGCTCAGACTCTCCACAGGAATTCCTTCAAGGAATTCAGGCTCCATGGAGGAAATAAGGAGCCATCACTTTAGCAAGAGGGCTTGTGCTGGCTGTGGGATTTTTTTGAAGCCCTCTCACAATGGTATTTGTGAAAATCAGCTGCTGAGGCACTGCAGCCCAAAGAAATGGTTGTGACTGATCAAATTCTGTTTGTGCTGCATTTCTGGGGTAATGGTTGAAGATTTTTATTGTGTGGAACTGGAACTGGGGTTGGAGACGATAAGGCACAACGTGTTCTCTGATGGAAAGTTCTTGCTGCAGAGAACCCCTCCAGAACTCAAACCTCTATAAATAGTTCAATATTATGAACAAGTTCTAAAGGTAAAAGACACATTTCATCTCTTTGGAGTCACAGATTTACAATTAAGGCCAGAAGGGACCAGTCTGTCACCTACAAGGAGACCCTGAATGTTGGGTGGCCTCCCACAATCCCGATGCAAACTCCCTATTCAATCTACTTCATTAAAAAAAAAAAAAAAAAATTAAAAGAAAACCCAAAATCAAACCCTAATTGAAAGTGTGTCTCTATGCTGCATCACTCTTCACAAATTTTATCACATATTTATAAACATTCCCTCATCTCAACAGCATTTATTTTCTCCAAGGACCTGGAGAAAGAAGACTGAGACTTAAAAAGCTCTAAAGAAGAAAGATTTGTGTACGTAAAGAGCTCTAAGGGAAGGAAGTGGTGAATTAAACTGTTAGAATTGAGCTGTTCCTGCCCATGAACAGCCCTGTGCCAAGGTGGGAATGTTTGGTTAAACTGCAAGGCAATTCTGCAGGGAGACCTTCCAGAACATTCCAGAGACCTTCCAGCACATTCCAGAGGCCTTCCAGCACATTCCAGGGCCTAAAGGGGCTCCAAGAGACCTGGAGAGGAACTTTAGTTAAGGGATGGAGGGATAAGACACAGGGAATGGCTTCCCACTGCCAGAGGGCAGGGTTGGATGGGATATTGGGCAAGAATTCCTGACTGTGAGGGTGTGGCTGGGACAGAATTCCCAGAGAAGCTGTGGCTGCTCCTAGACCCTGGAAATGTCCAAGGCCTGGTGGGACAGGGCTTGGAGCAGCCTGGGACAGTGGAAGGTGTCCCTGCCCATGGCAGGGGGTGGAACAGGATGATCTTTAATGTCCCTTCCCACCCAAACCATTCCGGGATTCTCCAAACCACCTCTGTGAGGAACTCAACAAAAGCACAGCTCAAGTTCCAGTAACAGCTCCTAAACCTCTTCAATTCTCTCATCAACAAAGATCCCAAGGCGTTTCCCCTTTTCAGATGCTGTGGGTCTTTCCCAGCAACATCCTGAATTCCTTCACCATTCCAACCCCAAACTCATCCCATTCCACCCCACACACTGGAAGTGGAGATGCTCCTGCTGCTGTTTTCACTCCACAATTGCATCAGAGCAGCCTGAATGTGTCAGGGATAGTCTGTGGCATTTTGGGCTTGAAAAGATCTGTTCACAATGCATAAATGAAATGGAAAACCTGTTCAGTGAGTTGATATTTGGATTTCCTGGCTCTGGTTAGCTCCTGAAGGGTATTTTCCATCCTGTCCCTACAGCCCTGTCAAAGAGAGATAGCAGCAACTTCATCAGCAGGCAGACTTGAAAAAAAAAATTACATCCAAAGTCAAACGTGCTTTGAGGAATGGAATAAACGCTTAATATTCTTAATGGAATATACTGGGTGAGAAATATTAATTAATAATTTACTTTCATTATCTCTTTGCCCTCCTTGAGCGATCTGACGGATAAACCGTGTAAGTAAAATGTATTTTTAAATCTCAAACGATGTCAAATATATCTCAGAAGGCTGAATCCAACCTCTTAATTAAAGAGGTGGGTTATTTAAGCTACATGTGCCATCTTGCCATAACATGGAAGACTTTAATTAGTGAAGGAGAAGGGAGAGGAGGACGGGAAGTTGAACTGAGGCCAGTGACAGCAGCAAGTGAATACCTCAAAATGTATTTTCTAAAAAAGAAGTTGTTCCCATTGCTACTGTGAGTGTAGTGGTGGGAACTGTGCTGGAAGAACTGAAGAACCCACGGCCACAGGTCTGCTCTGAACTGGGATTCACAAGGATTTCAGTGCAAAGAAGCTGAAAAGTAACTGGAAGATTTAAATAAGAGCCTAAGGAAGTCCCTAAATTCTTTAGCGAGTTAGGAACCTGTTAAGTTTTACTAAATTTGACTCAGAGTCACTCTAAGCATCTTTACATGCCAAAAAAAAAAAAAAGTGGAAACCTGCCTGATAAGTGGAGAACAGCACTATGGAAAAATTTGGTCAAGAAACTCAAGGGCAAAAATGGAGCACAGGCTCTGCAGTGCTCAGTGGGCAACAGATACTCAGAAAAAACAGATTTAAAAGGCACAGCTCACCCCATGGCAGATGCTTTTGGAGAATCTAGCAACAGATCAGGGGAAAATGATGGTATTCTGGGTCACCACCAGATATCCTGGGTGAATGGCAAGGATGGTGTCCAGCCAGCTCTCCAGCTGCAGGATATTTTATGATTTTTTTAAGGAAAAGGGGAGTTAGCTCATATCACTACACTGTGTGAATTCAGAGAGCAGAGAGCTGGAGCAGAACATGGCAACAAGTGCTGATAAGGCTTCCAGACAGACATTGTGAGTGGGAATTTGGAGTGGCACCCAAGAGCCAGGGCCATTCCCTGCTCCAAGGAACTGGGATCTGGAGAGGCACCCAAGAGCCAGGGCCATTCCCTGCTCCAAGGAACTGGGATCTGGAGAGGCACCCAAGAGCCAGGGCCATTCCCTGCTCCAAGGAACTGGGATCTGGAGAGGCACCCAAGAGCCAGGGCCATTCCCTGCTCCAAGGAACCCTCCACCTGCAGACAGGTGAAAACTCGGGATGAGTCCAGTGGCATTCATGGCTCATCCTCCTCAACTCCACAAGGAGCCAGAAGAGCTACAGCAGGCCCTGGGCAATCTGTCCCCACGCTGTCACACAACCAAACGTCCTCTTTGTCTCCCGAACTCACTGGGAGTGACACTCACGAACATAAAATCAGGAGGAGCAGCTCTGCATAGAAAACTGAGCTCGGTTCAGTCCCCGCTGTTGTAAGTCACCATTCATTGGGGTCATTATTTAAGTTTACAGAGGAGCTGTGTTCCAAGTGTCACTAATAACACTGGTATTAAAGAGAATTAGGGGGCGGGAGATCTTCTGTTTTCAATCACAGAAAAGACAGAAATCCTTTTAATCACGGCCACGCCAATCCGCGCCGTTCTAAAGCCGTTAATTACCCGTCAGGGACACCCAGCCATTCAAAGGAGCTGCCATCACTTTGACTGCCATACTCCCATGCATTTATCCTGCCCATCCCAATTACCCTGGCTGCAGCCTGAAAGGAGTGAGCACAAGTGTGCTGGATGTTTTGATCAGCAGAACACACCCGCTGCCATTGAGCAGAGAGGGAATAAATGGCACAGGGAGGCTTCTGCCAAGGCAGCTGAGGCAGAGATGCTCTGCACATACAGAAACATCAAAGGCCCATCACCAGCCCACTCCAGCTCAATGGCTTCAGTTCACTCCTGCCTGAGCTGTTGGCTGGAGCACTCCAGACCTTCCTGAAAGGATGGGAAAGAGCTCCACACTGCAGCCATCAAACCTTTTAATCCAGCCCGATTAAAAGGGGCATTTAAAATGTTTTGTGAATTTTCCCCCCCCGTGTTTCAAATGGCAAATTCTCTTCTAGCTCCGTGGCAGTTGGGGCTGCCCCATCCCTGGAAGTGTCCCAGACCAGGCTGGATGGGGCTTGGAGCAACCTGGGATAGTGGAAGGTGTCCCTGCTCATGGCATGAGTGGAACTGGATGGGCTTTAAAATCCCTTCCCACTCAACCCACTCCATGATTCTCTGATATAAACTACACAAAACCAAACAATTCTAGACAAAATCTAAGGCCAAGGATAGCAATGAACTCTTTAGTAAAGAGTTTTAACTTTTCTCCCTCTGCCTCCCTGCTGCCACTGAGATAAACTCCCATTGGTTTGATTTGATTTGCATTTGTTGGACAAAAACCAACATCAAATCGCTGTCACCTTACTGACAGTCCTCAAAACACCCAACCACGCTCTTCTAGTTGTAACACATTTCTCACAAAGGGAAAAAAAGATAATTTCAGTGTATTTTGAATTTGGATTTGTAGCTGCCATCTCTGGCATGCCTCTGGTTATCATGAATGTGCAACATCTTTAGTCAGACAGTTTAAACCCCATGAATTTGACAGCAGAAAGAGGCCGAAATGAAAGTTCTAGGGCTGTATCAAATCCCTTTTGGCCAATAACTGATCCAACATCCTGAGTAAATATCCCAGCTGCTCAAAAGCCCGAGGGGGAATGTTTTAGGTTGAAATGTCTCTGTAACTCTTCTTGGGAACTGCAAGGTATTTTTTTGGTCAGGCCATCAACGTTCCCTTCCAAGGAATCACAGTGAAAACTCCACAAAACTCCATTAAAGCAGCTGGGATCAGGATCCAACCCCTGACTGCTGCTACAAACACACAAAATCCGTGTAATGAACATAGATTAAGGTCACTGACATGGAACACAATTTTAAGACCAATCCTGCCAACAAAGATTCCTGCCAAATGCCAAAAGCTGCACCAAACCAAAGATTATTGCCTGCAAGCTTAAGACTTTGATCAAAATAATATCAAGTTAAAAAACTTCAAAGAGTGCAAGAGCTACTTGAGTGGGAAAACTCAGATAAAGCAAGAGCAAAGTCTGTTTTGACAAAACCCCCTAAAATTTGCTGGTAATTATACAACAGGTTTGAAAGAAGCTGATGAGCACTGGGAAGTGGGGGCTGCACCACGATGGAGCTGGAGTGGGAGGAGGAACATTATTAAAAATATTCATTAAAATGAGTAGGGACAAAGCAGAGGAGAGGTTGGAAATTGTCTCCAACTGAACACCCCCAGCTCAGGATTATGGGCAGAGTCTCACACTGAATTCAGTAATTTGTAAAGGGAAGTGTGATTTCAGCTTTGGATTCCAGTCAGGATCACACACAGGGAACCAACATCGTGCATTAAGGCAGCAATTTTGAGTTTGGAAAATTCTTACACCAATTTTAGTGGGTTTATCTATATGAAAAATAAAACCTCCTTCAACTACCACCCTGTTTTTCCTAGAAGTAGCCAACAGTGTAAGGTAAGGGGGATCCAAGTGAGCAGAGTCTGACTTTTTCCCAATCAAACCCTTTCAGCTTCTGATAATCACCAATTTGTGATTTCCTGACACAAAATTTCTGGCTCATCACAGTAGTCACCAGTGGGCTTGAGTTAACCCAAATTCTTCCTGAAATAGGTTCAGCTATGAGGAATTTTTCACTTGCACTCACAGCAGCAAGACAAAGGATAAATCTTCACAAATGAAGGCCAAAACTGATCTACAAATCACAAATGTTACAAAAACATGAAAAACTTACCAGTCTGATGTTAGGCAATGAAACAAACAGAATAAGTCAAATATCCCTGAAGAACTGTGTAAACAGAGCAAATAATTAATGAAATCTCTAACTTATGGCTTGCTTGGAGCCTGGAGCCAGACCCTGCAAATAAAGCTCCTCTCTATTAGTAGACTAGACAAGGTAATTTTTGTGAACAGCAAAACAGAAAAAACCCTCAACAAATTAACAGAATTTCTTTAAACAGGTCAGCATGTACCAGTCACAACTAGGGAACACCTCAACCTGAGCAGGTCTGCACGGAATCAGAGAATAATTTAGGTCAGAAGAGACCTCTGCAGGTCTCTTATCCAACCCTGTCCAGTTGCGTTTTGAGTATCCCCCAGGATGGGAATTCCACTGCCTTTCTGGGCCCTGTTCTACCACTGAGAAAGAAAATATTTCTGTTTATATTCATCTGGGATTTTCCTCAATGCAGCTTTAGCCCTCTGCCCCTCAGGTTTTTGCTGCGCCCCTCTGAGAAGAGCCTGGCTCTGTCTCCTCTGGAATCACAGAATATCCTGAGCTGGAAGGGACCCACCAGGATCAAAGTCCAACTCCTAACCCTGCACAGGACCCTGAAGTCAAAACGAACTCCTTAAGACAGCTAAAACCCAAAATCTGGGATGTCCCCAGAGCCAGCCTGGACAAACCCAGCTCCAGCTATCTCCCACCACGTGATGTGCTCCAACCCTCCCATTTCCCCCCTCCTGCCCGCACAATGCTCCCACAAATGATGGCCAGAGGGGACTAATCCCTTTCCATGACCTCCTGAAGGCTCTTAATGAGATTCCTTAATTGCTGCAAGGGTGCACTGCAGACTCACACCCAGCACAGGATTTCACTACAACCACACATGTGTCTACAGAGTATTTAGAACATCAACAGAAAATAAATCTGCTGATTTTGATTAACTCATAAGACTTTTGCAAACGTTTGGGATCTCATACTTCAGGGAAAAGGGTGGGGGAATAAAAAAAAAAACCCAACACCAAAGCAATCCAGAAAAGAAGTGGAGGTAGAAATTGTTGTTTTAAGAAGACTGTAGGAGACAACAACTCAAGTAAAAGGACTTCATGAGGGACAAAACATCAGCCAGAACTCACTCCACAAAGGTAAAAGCCATCTGTGACCACCACAGATGAGGAGCATCTTAAATTAACTTCTTCTCTGTTCACAGAACAAAAGGGTAGCTCGGGTCTGCCACCAGAGCCACTTCAAGGGAACCCACACAGAACAAACTGCAGTGACTCCAGACTGGGAACAACAAACTGCCACTCACTGCAGTGCTATGAAAATGAGGCTCCATTTCCAAGGAAACCCACAGACAGAAGGACAAAGACGACTCCCACACGGTGGAAAAGCCCCCGGAAGAAAGGCAGGATTCCAGGACACACCCTCCACCCACTCTGACACTCACTCCACATCACTTGTCTCGGTACCACCACACCAGCACCTGTCCCATCACAGATAATTCTCCTCAAACCAAAAAGGGACTGACCAGCTGCAAATGGCTCCCTGTGAACTTCCAGAATGAAGGAACAGCCTGCCAGGAGCACCCTGGGGACAGCTGAGGTCCCACTCCTTCCTCTCGATGGCCAAAGAGAAGCCAGAACAGACACACCCCAAACACTGACCCCACGCAACCAAGGGGCTGATTCCCTAGATATTTGATATTTTCCCTGGTAACAGGACAAAGTGGGAAAGCAGAAAACTGGTATTTACCAGGAAGCTACAGCCCAGGAGGGTCTGCCCATCTCCAGTCGCTCACGAGGGATTTTTTACCTGTTCAACCTTCAGAGAAGATACTGGTGTGTGATGTCAGCAGCTTCCTGACAGTGACAAACAGAATTAAGACCAGATTATTTTCCATTAGATGGTACAGACACACAATTTTAGTGGTGTTACTTTGATCCTGCATCACATGAACCTATAATCAGGATGCAGAAGTTCTAATACTATTTTTATTCTTCCCTATTGCTTTAAAAAGGCAAAGCCTCAAACAATGCCTCTTTTTTTTTTTTTTGTTACAGATACTACAGTAAGCAATATTTCTTTTAAAATTGCAGCTGTCCAACAGTTTGAGTCTGTTCTTTTTAAAATGAAACAGCCAGGACAAATGGTGGTGGCAAGCCCAACGTAAAGAGGTCATCGATTATTAAAATCTCCTTACTATAAATCGTGGATGTTGCTTGTCAGCTCAGTGTGTGACTGTGGAATGAATAAGTAGGTAAAATTCCACTAAGGCTCGAGTTTGCTCGATCATTCTGCTGTGCAAAAATAGAAATAAAAGCTCTCTCCCCATCCTTTCACTCCTTAGTACCAAAACATTCATACAGGCAGTAACAAAATAACTGCAGTGGTGCAGTGGTCGCTGATCCAAGTCCTGCCTTTCCTGAGTCCACCCCGACGCCACTCATGAATTTGCCTACTCAAGAAATGCAATAAAACTGAAAAAAAGAGACGGCTTCATTCTGCTCCAGTGATCTACAGCGAAGGAAAGCACATAAATTTCCCAATGAAATCCATAAGTGGAAGCCGAGGCCAAGCCCTTCCTACAGATCTTCAGAGGGACAAAGAGGTGGCGCGGCGGTGCCCTCTGAGGGCACGGGATCTCCCGGGCACTTGGGGGAGCGGTCTGCTCCGGATGGACTGAGGGGAAGCTGACCTGGAGGGCTCAAAGCTGCTGAAGAGCCACACTGGAGGGGTCACAAAGCTCTCTGAGGGTTAAGAGGGAGGAAGGGATGAGAACAAGGCGAGTAACAGCGACTTCCCTGCGCTCCCTCCGCCTCGAAAGCGGAGGGGAGGAAAGGGAAACCCATCCTTCAGACCGAGCTGTTTTCCTCTCTTCAAGCTATTCCCACACAAACTGGGAAGATAAAGTGGAATGTGGAGGACACGCTATGCAAACTTTTATATATGGACCTCTATACAAAAATTTCCATAGGTTTTTAATTTGTTCTCTGTTAATGTAACAAACCCTGCCCGTCTCCAACACTTCCCGTGCTGTTTCCATCAAAATGTTTCCTCTTACCGGCAGCAACGTATCATTTTATCAGGATGCCAGGAGATCATTTCCACACAATGCTAGCAGATGTAATTTTCTTAGATGCACACACAGTTCATCATTTAGATACTAGATGACAAGGTGATCGCAGGGTGACTCTGTAATGCAAGTTTGCTGTTTGGTATTTGGAATTCTCAAATGATAAAAAAAAGACTTATCAAATATAAATATCTTTAAGAAAAAAGTAACAAAAGTGCTACATATGATCAAGGAAAACAATTCCATTAGTTCCTGCTACTTAGAGTAGGTTTGCTTTACAAATATTACCACATCCATTATCAGTATGGCTTCCAATTATTAATTAAATTGCTCGTAGCAGTATAGCTTTCTCACACCTTAACAAAGACAGAGTAAAGAGAACACAAAACATTCACACCCCATTTCTCAGGTTAAGAGATCCTCCTGCCTTTTAAACAAACAAAAAAAGTTCATATTTAGGAGAATATTTATGCTCTGATGGTTATCTAGCAAAGGTCAGATGCTGAATTCTCCAGTAACCTTTCAGGCTAGTCAGGACATAGGCATTACTTACACAGACGTGTAAAAATCCACTCACCCATTTTATGACCTTAACAACCTTCCTGGAAAACACTGCTTTCGAAAGTGGCAAAGTGGAGAGGGGAGTAGGGTGGGGACAGAAAAGGTGAGAGAGGAGGAATTAAAGGTGAAATTGTTACTGACAGATGGAGAAGAGTCTAGACCTCTTCTGAGCAGGCACTGCCAGCCATGCCAAGAACGAGCAGCGGTTCTGAGAAGCGGACAGTTGTCCATTAGACATTCAGCTCATTTTTCATTTGATCCCAGGCTGGGCTTCAACCACGGTCCCAGAGGCAGAAGGCAGCACTTCTCCACTCAGCCACGCAGCTCGTGAGAGTAGAGGATGTCTGTGTTGAACGTGTGAACATCAACCGAAATGTGGGAATGTGTTTCCAATGGACATTCTCAGCACAGCACCCGAAAGTAAACGGAGTCACTGTATGACCAGTGAGGCACGGCTTATTGCAGCTGGAAATCGTTTATTCCCAGGCTGGAGTGGGGTTTCTAAGTGTTCTTTTTACTCTCTGTTGATACTCCCGATGTGGTGTCCATCGACCCTGTGCCACTACCTCAGCTTGCACCCTTTCAGTCTCAGGGAAGGGAAAGCGTACGGACTATCGGTTTCAACACGATCTCTAAGGTTATCCAAGATTTTAAGTGTAGCCTAAGACTTGTAATTGAGGGCTGTCTAAAATACCTGGAAGCACTTTGAATGCTAAGACAGAGCAGCAAGATTTTTTTGTTTTTTTTTTTTTTTTCTTTTTATCTTTCTAGCCACTGGGGGCCGGGAGAGGGAGGTTGGTTGGTTGGTTGATTGATTATTTATTGGGAATTAATACTGAGAGAGTAATATGCAAAGGCTGAGGGCACCATGCCATCTTCACAGAACAAGACCCTAACAGCTAACTGACGTACAAGAAACTGCAAAGTTATACTGTAAGAACACATATTAAGGACCGAGGAAAGTCTGCTAAGGTGCTACGTCTAAAACTAAGTTACTTCTTGCTTTGACCCTCCCCTTTCTTGGTATCAGTCGTCGTCGAGAGCCTCTGTCTTGATCTCGTTGGCTCCTTGCCGGGCCAGCGCCAGGATGGTGTGGTTGACTGCTGCCATCTCCACGGCTAAGGAAATGGGGTCTTGGTGGTCACTATGGCTAGTGCTGTCATCCTGGGAACCATGTGGGAAGGAGCAGAGAGAAGCAGGGTTATTCCACAAGTCCAGAAACCACAGCAGACACGACAGAAGCGCCGAGCGGTGGTGGGGGGACGGAGTGGGCGGGTTTGGGACTGGTTTCCCTCACTGTGCAGACGAAGGTAAGCCAGGCAAGGAGTGGGGGACCCAGCTCTGCAGGAAAATACTGAATTGTAAAGATAGAAGTGATACACGAGGTTAAGGCAGGAAAGCAAATTAAGACAAGAATCACTGGGCACGGCGCAGGCCCGTGCTGATATTTGGAATATACAGTTCTGGTCACCCTATTTAGGTCATCCCATGGGCATCCCTGGCCATGGCAGGGAGTGGAACGAGGTGGACTTCAAGGTCCTTTCCAACCCAAACCATTCTGTGATTCCCTGATTCTATCTGATGCCACAACAGAAGCTGAAAAGGCAGAGAAAACAACATCCCAAGGGAAGAGGCTTCCTCATGAGGAGAAGCTAAACACAGTCAAGTCCTCCAGTTTGGGAAAGAAAAATGGCTGATGGTTGATGTGATAAATGTTTATTGCAAATAATTGGAAAATAAGAGGACAACTGTCCATGGGTTTTTATGATCTAATAAGCAAAGGCACTCGCTGCAATGATCATGTGTTCCAAGGCAGCACTGCTTCACTTGTGACAGTTCAGGTCAGGATTCACTGATTTTTACATCAGACAAAAGTAAAAATGGCTTTAAAAGGCAGGGGTTTGACAAACCCAGGGAAAATTAGTCTGCTAGAAGTTATGGAAACTCAGGAAAAGCCTCTCAAAACTACTGACTTCCAGAAGTTGGAGTCTACTAGAATGAAATCATTCTATATATATTAGAGAAGCAGTTTTTCTTTAACTGCTAATTTTGACCAGGACTAGGACACCAACTGAGCCTAACCCTTGGTCCAAGCCAGTATCTTGTGAAGACATTGACTTCACACAGGTACAGGGAAAAAAATGGTGGAAAATTCCTGAATGCAAAGTAAACCAGTGCAATGACTGAAGGGGACTGGAAGCACCACAAATCAAATACGGAATTTTGGGAAAAGTCATGGTGTTTTTCCCTCTTTAAAACAGGGCACTAAGAGTTATCCCCCTGTAATCTTGCAGAATTTTAAAATTATTATTTACAAAAAGGAAATTATAAACATTTATCAGTCTCCCAACAGCCTTTAAGTGATGAACTTGTGTGATTTCAAATTTAAAATGTGCATAGAGCATTTTTAAATTAAGAGGATGGGTGGCAAATGTTGAGGAGGAAAAAAAAAAAGCCAGGATTTGGTAAAATCCTGAGGTTATTTAAAAGGATTCATCCATTTATACCAAGGGTCTGGTAAATGCTTTGATGTGCACACACTTTTAGGGCCTCTCAGAAATCTTTACCATGGTACAAATACAGAGCTCTAAAATCTGGGGGTTTAGGCACTTTGTTGGTATTTAGATGAACTTTGTGTTTTGAACTTTATTGGAGTTTAAGTGTTGCTGTGGAAAACAGAATTCCTGGGTTTAACAGCTAAGGGATGTTAAATGGTCATCAGGAGTCCTGAACTTGCCATTTAATCTGCTTTGCTGCTAATGACTAATTACACCTCGTAGAGGAGCCCAGCCAGATTACTGAGAAATGTCATTTCTAAGGCCTCTAAACAAAGATATTTAAATTTTAATAACCAATTTAATTCTCTTCTCAAAGTATGCTGGTTAATGCACAGAAGAAAAACACAATTTGGGAGCCTATATCACACTCCAACTCAGTATTCTGGGGCTGTATCTGTCTGACAGGGAATTTTCTGGGCTTGGCAGTGGTTCCTAAATATTTTATGGCAGCCACAGAGCAGCTTCTCATCACTGAGAGCCAGAAAAGTTGGTCCCACCAAATCTGCTGGTGAAGACCTATAAAAAGGGTCTCACTACCCATCAGGAGCAGAGCAGCTGGGGATGCCTCTGCCAGGAATCTGCTGTACTGGGCCACAGCCAAGTGTGCCAGGGACTCATTCCAGGACACTCAGCTGCTGTTCCACTCCACCAGCAGCCCTTGGAGAGGGAGATCTCCCTGCTTCTCCCAAAAGAGGCAGTGAAAAGTGCTCCAGCCCAGCTGCTGGGGTAGCACAGAAACATCTCCTCTCAAAACCAAGTGGGTGAACTGGTGGAGTCACTGGTGCCAAGCACACACAGCCCTGGGGGGGGTTTGGCCAACACTGGGGAAATTGGGAAGGGGGTGCAATACCTGTCAGGAAGGTGTGTGAAGGAAGGGTCACCAACTTTAGGGTAGGTGAGGGCTCAGAGTGCGGGAAGGGGTATTCTTTTGCTAGAGAATTTAAAAAAGAAGTTGCTGTCAAGGGTTAAAAATAACCAGGAAAAAGAAGAGAACAGGCAAGAATTAAAATGCAAAAACAACAACAACAACAACAACAAAAAAAAAAAAAAGGACAGATAAATATGCAAACAATCCAAATAGTGGCACGTTGTTGCAGAACAATATGGAATAGGCCAAATAAAGGTCAGAGTTTAGTTAATCAAATCCTGTCCCCCCACCCTTCACCCTTTGTCTGTCAGTGTCTGAGGGGTGATCCTGAGAAGCTCCTGAAAGGTTCTCCCACAGAACAGAGGGAGCTCAGGACCTTCCAGGAGGGTGCTCAGTGCTCAGAATCTTGCTGGGAAAGGCAGGCACGAGGAATTGTGAAGTGTCCTGGGCAGGGCTCCCTCCTGCTCGTGTCTGGGGCTGGGTCAGCAGCTCACAGCAGGTGTGGCCCTGGCTAGGACGGGGCCTTTTCTTGCACAAAGCAATCAGAGGTGCAAGAGGTGCCCAGCTTTTCAGGGATAATTTGGTGCCTGACACACAGGGCTGTGAAAGACCTGTCCCTCCTCCCTTCCCGAGGGAGGGTAACTCAGGGTGCCAGGGAGGGAGAGCGCGGCTGTGGCGGGGCCCTGGCTGAGGTGCTGCTCTCCTGCCGTGCCTCATGCACTGTGTGTGGGGGGAATGGTGGAACTTGCTTGTTTGGAGCAGATCCTCCTGTCTTCTTCTACCTTCTCTGCTTCTCTGCCTCCCTCGGAACACCGGCCCTCCTCCTCCCCGTTGCGCACTTGCCAAGTGTCCTGTTGGGAGGCAGCAAATCCAGGGGGTGAATGCTCACCCTTTCCCCACCACAGTGACAAAAAAGCCAAACAAAACAGGGTTTTCAAGAGGCAAAAGGGACTTTTAAAGTGTCTGAGTTCTCCCTTTTTGGGCCATGAGGGCTCACCTGCTCGGAGTAGTCGTTGCCATCCACGTCGTCGCTGTTGGAGTGACCTCCAGGACTCTGTACATCTATTCCATGGCTCTCCAGGATTGCTGCTTCTTCGAAAAAAGCAAATGGATCCCTCATTTATCTGATGCATTGGAGTAGTTCAAGTAACTTGGGTTTTGTTTTTTTTTCCTTTTTCAGGAAGGCAGAATAACCAGGAACAGGGGTTGGTTCTTAGCCCCTTCCTCTTCACTCTCCAATATCTGGGATGTACAAACATTGGTTTGCCTGAAAACCTTCTCTGCCAACTACTAGACTTGCCTGGGAGTAAAAATCCCTGTTTCCCACCCAGTCCTAACAGAAATCAGGGTAGTTTCTAATGCACTGGAGTGGCAAAGGCATTCCCTGTAAATCTTCCCCCATAGTTTGGACTGGCAGGACTCTGAGGGGGTGGGGAGTGTCTGAACAGAGATGGGAGAGATTTCTGAAAGCACTGCAGGGATTTGAAAACACACAACTCCATCTTCCAGTAGGATCCATATATCTAAAGCTCCCTTTGGTTCTTTTTCATCTCTTTCCAAACCTCCTGCCCAAACACGAAACTCCACCCACCCTGGACCGAGTTTGCTTTACTCCCCCGACCCTTTTGAGAAGCAATTTTTACTTGTAGAAAAATAAATTTTGCTAAACTTCAGTAGTGTTTTAAATGATGTAAGAAAAGGGTTTTTTCTTATTAAGAAATAAGGCAGAATAGTGGAATATTTGAAATAATTAAAAATACTGGAAATGAGCAGCTATGGATGTCTGTTCACCTATGTGTTGCAAAAGTAATTCTGTATATCTAAGTAAGGGCATCAAATTTTTTATGAATGGCAGGAATTTGTTGAATCCAGGCCACTGAGGTGATTTATTCTCCTCAGAATGTCTTGTCCACATCAGAGGGTCTCCTTTTAACAAGTTCAGAGCCACTCTTGATTTCCTTACGATCAGCTAAGAGCCCACAGGGTTAACACTGAAGTGATTTCTGTTTTATCCAGATCATCAGCAAAAAATATGGCTTTTTTCCAGCCACTTGTCCCTGGGCAAAACCTTGGAAAGCTGTCAGGGGCAGAGGGATAACCAGGATAAACACCACACTAAGCCTGTGAACCTGCCAACATCTCTAGCTCCCTTATTTACAGCTTTGAGGTTTCATTTCAGATCTGAGTTTGGATACTCAGAGGAGGGAAATACAACTCTCCCTTCACCAACGAAATTCTCATTTTGCTTTTTAAAGCTGATCTTCCAGGCAAACTTTGTAACTGCAGCACTTCTCCTGCACTGATGACAGAATTCTACAAATTACACGTATTTTACCAAAAAATCTGCAACAGCAAGAGACTCATTTTCATAATTCCTCCACGTTTCTCCCGAGGCTGTCAGCACCTCTGGTGTTTTCTCTAATTTATTCTTAAGGAATTGCCACCTCTCCTGAGCAAGTCCCAGCCCTTGCAGGCAGGCTCTGTCATACATTACCGATATTGGCTCTTCTCTTGATCTCCTTCCTCCTGTTGGCAAACCAGTTGTACACTTTGAGGGAGGTGACTCGCTCCAAATCCGATAATTTTTTTCCTAGGAAAGCAACAGGGGGAAAAATAACAGGCCAGTGTTGTTACCCACTGGGTTCCAGGGAAGGTGTGGTGGCCACACCCCTGGAAGTGTTCAAAGGCCAGGCTGGGCAGGGCTCGGAGCTCCCTGGGATAGTGGAAAGTGGCCCTGTCCCTGTCCTGGGATTGGAACCAGATGAGCTTTGAGGTCCCTGCTCACCTAAAGAACTCTGGGGTTCTGTGGGATAAACCCCTGAAACACAGACAGCACTGGAAAGTTATTATTACTGAGAAAAAAGTGAATTTTATGTAGATCAAAGTCCTGTGTCCAGGTGCTGCCAAATATCTCCTTTCTTCTGTTATTTAAAAGTCTGAAATTTATTAATTCCTTTGCAGCTTCAACCAGCTAAGTGCAGAGCCATGGGAGACTGAAGTGGCTGCTTTTCCAGTTCGAGCACAAAACTGAGATTCCAAAAACTGAAATTCCAGCCACGGCCCTGCCACAAACCCCATCCCTGGGGCTCCTTCTCTCACTACGTGTCACAAGGTCAGTGTTTTTTACAGCAGGAAAATGAATGAGGAGCTGTTGTGGCATCCCCTGCAATCTGCTTTCCTTCCTCTCAGCCCCCAGCAGCCATCACACCCTCCCAACTGTGCCAGGGCACTCAGCATCTTTTGGGAGCACGGGGGTGGATGCTGGAAACCAGATCACTGGATTTTTACACTTCAACCTGCAAAAAAATTCTCAACAACCAGAAGGCAGTTATAGAAAACTATACCTTTTTCTGGTCATCAGTATAAAAGAGGGAAGACTGGAGGGATTCAGTTTTCCAAGGACATCCTGGAAACCTCTTCAGCTGCCCTTGGCCCTGAATAAAATATTCCCCATGTCTGCACCCTCAGACCTCTGCAGGTTACACAGGGATGAGCCCTCTCCCTGCTTGTGACTCCTTCTCAAAGTTTATTTACTCAGCATACACAACACCCATGTAACTGCAGCAATCTGCACACTTAAGTAAGTTAGGAGAGATGAGACAAGTGAAAGAAAGAAAGAAAAATCTGGAAATTGATAGCTTGGCTGCTGCCTAATGCTTTGCATCAGCACCACTGACAATATTTTACTGCTCCTTGACACGGCCTTGCAGCACTTTGTTCCAAGTTGCTCCTCAAACCAGCAGCACAGCCAGGAATCAAATCCTCAGCTCTCTGCTCCTCTACCTAATATATTTCCCAGAGAAATTTTCAGCAGGTATTAGGGAAAAAGTACTTTGCCATCAGAGTGCTCAGCATCGTGGAACAGGGGTGTGGAGGTGGAAAAATCTCCAGTTTTGGAGATACTGAAAACTGAACACTCTTATCTCAGCTGGCCCAGCCTCACCAGGTGACCTCCAGAGGTCACTTCCATTCTAAACTGGTCTGGTCCTGTGTCACCCTCTGACAGTCCCAGCTCCCTGAAGGGATAACAAGGCAGGGATCCATCTTTTCTCCCAGGGAACAGGGACAGGAGGAGAGGAAATGGCCTCAAGCTGTGCCAGGGAAGGTTCAGGTTGGATACTGGGAACAATTCCTGCCTGGGAAGAGCTGTCCAGCCCTGGCAAAGCTGCCCAGGGCAGTGCTGGAGTACTCATCCCTGGAGGGATTTAAAAGCCACGTGGATGTGGCACTTGGGGACGTGGCTCAGTGGTGGCCTTGGCAGTGCTGGGGGAGTGATTGGACTCGATGATCCCAGGAGGTTTTTCCATCCTCAATAATTCTGTGATTCCATGTGCATGACTCACACTTTAGTTGCCTCCTCATTAATTTTTATTCTGGTTGTATGAAATCTAAATATATCCGAAACACAAGTTCTGGAATCTATGTAAATGTTTGGTTAGCAAAACCAAGCAAAGGCAGGTGCATCCACTAACACTACACTGAATATTCATGCTCCTCTGCCAAGTGTAACTTCTCCAGAAACAGGGAAAATGCAACTTGTTGACCTAAAAGATGAGGTCTTCCATTAACACCCAGGTTCTAATATGAGATCCCTGTCTGGAAGCTGTAACATACTGAAAAACAGGAGAGTTGAGCTCCTTCCTCCTCCAAAAATCTGCTTTATCAGTCAAAAGTTGATGACCTTGGAGGTCTTTTCCAACCCAAACGATTCTGTGATTCTGCAAACACCAGTTTGGGAAGCCAAGATGCTGAAACCTCTTTGTTTTTGGGAAGAACCCCCCCAGCAGCTGCTCACCTGGTTTTTGTATAACTGCATTACAGGCGTTGGCAATTTCTTCTCTCTTTGCCTCGTCGGGATATTGATTCTCATTGAAGTAACTGCAAAGGGGGGGGAAAAAAGGGATTTTTTTAAAGAAATCAGAGCATGAAGGTTCCAAAGCAGCTCCACTAAAAGGTGTCAGCTGCTGATTTATGCATCACTCTTCCAGAGGCAGCACAAATAGAGTGGATTTTATGGATAAAAGTAACATCAGCCTGCACTCATGCCCACATGGAAAGGAGGAAACTTCCCAAATCCCTCAGAGAAACGAGTATTATCTCAGCATTTGGAATATTGTGCTAGGACACCCAAAAATCCAGGCAATTCCATGGATATCACAGTTCAGACTGTCAAGTGAAGCATCATGTCCAAGACACCACTGGCCTTTGACTTTGTTTATCACCATTTATTTATTATTTTTCCCCTGACACACCCCCCCCAGCTTAGGTAGAAGGAGCTGTTTAATATTTATTTTGATCCCTGTTCATATGTATTTGTTAACATATACACATCCATCCATACTTTTAGTATCTGTATTATCCAAATCCCCACAAATCCTGCCGAGACAGATGTGGTGTGGAGATGTTATGAAATGATTTTCTAGAGTCAGATCATTTTTCTAAAACCACAATTTTCAAATTTTTCAGTCTTCCTCAGAAGGACACATTGAGTACAGCACATTTCTAACAGTATTTTTTCTGGAATAATTGTGATTTTATTGTACTTTATATGCAGTAAACATCCTATAAAAGTTAGAACTGTTTCCTCTTTCACTCCGTTGAACCGCTTTGCAAATTTTAATGAACTGATTTACATTCCACAGAGCTTATCAGATCTGCATTAAAACCAACAAAACGTCCTGTTTACTTCAATGGACTCTGATAATCACACCACAAGCAGGGCCTACCACTGTTTTTTCTGTAGATTATCCATAATATATAATCCCAGGATTTCTTTTATCAACTCTGATCAGCAGCAGGTCCGGCTGTTGGACAGATGCTCTGGATGTGAAAATCAGATATTTATTTCCTTAACTGCACATCAGTTGGTAGTAGGAGATTCAGGCATATTGAGGCAATTATTATTTCCCATGGTTTTATTTCTCATCCAGTGGATTGGCCCCAGTCACTTTCTATGGAAATGTGGATTCTGTTCCATACAGGAACTGTTTCTGTCCAAACTCTGAACACTCAGTTTGAATTTTAGGCACTGCTACTTCATCCCACTGCTCAGAGTCATTTACAGCCACAGCTATGCCCAAAATGGGGTCCTGTTCCAAAGCTGCTACTCAGTGAGTAAGAGAAATCAAGCATCAGCTCAGGGAGTTGCACCATTCATGTACTTCAGGTGATCTGCTGGCTTAGAGAGCAAATGGAACCACAGAACAGCTCAGTCTTCTCTAAATGAAGTGCAGCCTCTGCCTTAAACTTTAGTTGAAGAGTTGGAAAAGTTGGGAGTTTGTCAGCCAACACTTCCACTACTGCAGGGTGAACTAATTGCTGGAATTAAGGTGAGTGTGTAATGAAAGGAGGAGTTCCCTGACACAGGGCTGGTGTCTTTGCTCAGCTTTATCAGAGTTTAGAATGAACATCACACCCTCTGGACATGTTTTAAAGTATGTTCTCCCCTCTTCCATCTCTATCCCCCTTTCTGTGATTCCAGCCTTTGAAGTGATGTGTGTGTCTACCTCAACTTGCAAATTTCTGCTCAAAGGGGTCGTGTTCTGTACCTAGGTGCATTTTTGGGGAAGGGAGACCTTGGAAAACAGAGCAGAAAAAGCTTTTTCCAGTAGTTAGGGATGGAAGCAGAAGCTCAGGATCCCAGTTCAACAGCCCCACGACAACATTTCAGCTCTCCCATCTACAGAGCACTGCCCTCTGCCCAGAGCCAAGAATCATTTCCTTTTTTAAGCACCCTGAGATAAAGGAACATCAAGAGACACAGCTGAAAACTGCTGTATTATTGTTTACATGAACATACTGCCTGCCCTGGAGTCCTAACCAGCAATCCAGGTCATCACCACATGTACAAAAATGAACATTTACGGAAGAAATGACAAAATACACAAAATTATCAATCAGGGTGTCCTTGAACTGCCCGTTGTTGTTGTTGTTGATGCAAGAAACTGAGACACCAATTAATGCAGCAAACACAACACAAGAGCCACGAGTGACCCTCCTCTTGTCACCCAACTCAACACTGTCCCTTCACCAAGCCACAGCCAGGCTTTGCCTGCCTCCAACAAACAGCAAAAATATTTTCTACCAACAAGAAAACCTCAGCTCATGGTTACAATTCTCTGGGATAACGGGAAATCTCCCTGTGATGGAGCAAACTTCCAGAACTGGACAACGAATGAGAAACCTCTTCTAGCAAATGAGGAAGTTTTGTGTACTCCAATCATTTTTGTGATTCAGAAAGTGCTGAACCAGTAATTCTTATCTCTACACATTTTACAGCTAAGTTATAAACAATTCATTTGGCTGACACTTTTCATCATTCTGAAACCTTTTCTTTAAATTCAAACATGAATTTCTTATCTTTTAATGTAAAATGTCTAAAAATTTCTACAAGAAAAGTGATTCTACAAGAAAAGACATTTTTCATCATTCTGAAACCTTTTCTTTAAATTCAAACACGAATTTCTTATCTTTTAATGTAAAATGTCTAAAAATTTCGACAAGAAAAGCAATTCTCACTTGAAAATCTGAAATTCTTCTCATCCTAAATCTCTGATTTGTGAAAAAGCATCAGAAGTCTGAGTGAGAAGCTGTCAGGCAGCTCTGCTGGTTAAGGTGACATTTTTGTGGGGCTCACAAAGCCAAGTGGGTACCAGCAGGAAGGGCAGCTACTGGAGCAGTTAAAGCTCTGTTTCTGCAGTTGACAGCAATTTTATCCAAAATATCCAACCTCAACCCTAATTGCTGATTTTCCTCCTCAGCCTCCGAATTCCCTGTACATAAACTCTCCCAAAACATCACATTCCGACCCCATCCCATCAAGGTCTTGTGGCTGACATACCCTGACACAAACAACAACATTTAAAACCTCCCCAACATGTGACAAACTTGGGGAACGTGATGCTGGTGGATGCTTGGACTTGATGATCTCAAAGGTTTTTTTTCACCCCTAGTTATTCTGTAGTTATATAAATCTATGATTTCTGAAACGTAGCTGAGAATAATTGAGTTTTCTAGACAGGGAAGCCATGGAAAAAAAATTCAAGATGTCATCACTGACTGTTTTGTTTGCTCATGTAGAAGCTGGGAAAACACTGTGATTTTTTTGGACTACAGTTCTTCTTGAAGTAAATTAATGACTCTGCTTCTAGTTCTGTTTCTTATCAGCCAGGTACACAGGGAAAGAATGCAGGATGTCTGAATTTCCCTTCACAGCCACAAACCTCAGCCTGGTCACAGTCTGAAAAGTTCCTGAAAGCTACAGATGAAAAATATGAAGCAATAGGAACTTGAAAGGAAACAAAAAAAAAGAAAAGGAGCAGGCACAAGTAACTCCTGCAAAGGCACACTGCTTTCTAGACAAAGGGCAGCTGTCAGCTGAATACCTTCCATGAAGAAACCAAATGATCTCTTTTGTAGAAAATGACAGTGGAGGATTAAAATGAAAAGTGGCCAAATAATTTACATGAGATGAGAATCCACATGATGGTAAAGAATGTAGATATCCTTGAAGCCATTTCATTTCAATAACACTGAAGCCCAGAAAAATTGCAGATTCAGAGAAACCCTCTTTCTTTCAGGGATAATGTGCTTAGGACAATGATGGAGAGGGAATCCATCTCAGCCCAGGGCTCTGTAATGGAAGGAGAAGCCTCCCCCTGACTCCTTACCAAGGTGCCCCTCTCTGAATTCCTGCAATAGCTGCCAATCTTTATTTTTTTTTTCCTTCTGTTCTCAAGGCTGAGATATCAGATGCATTAAGCAATGCCTCAGTAGTGTTCCTGATAATCCACAGTGGAAGTTTTGTTGCTTCCTATCAGCTTTGCAGCTGCCAGGGAAGTGCCTGAAATGACAACCACGGAGCGGCGGAAGGATGGGCAGGGTCGGTGCTCTTCCAGAGGCTGCATAAGCAAAGAGATAAAGTCCCCCAAAACTGATCAAAACACCCCAAGTTGGGGAAATTCTTAGTTTACAGCATGGCCTAATGGTTAAAGCTTCCAAGTGTGGCAGTGGTTCAAAGTGGAGAGGCTGAGATGTGCTGCAGGGAAGAGTTCACGGTGCTGGTGCTGCTGCACCGCTCTCAGGCGAGGTCACTCAGGTGTGGGGACACACATCACCCTCACTGGAGGAAGGATAACTGACCCTGCAATTAATGAGAGACACGAATACACACATGGATATTTCCTGAATAACAGCAGACGTGCTGCAGGCTCACTCCCTCACCTCACTTTGTGTTTGCATCCCTGGATTCTCATTTCCATGCCTGTGGGAGCTTCACCTGTGAGTGAAACATCCAGGCACTCTTGTTGGGGCTCCAACTCCTCTGCTGGAGACCACAGAGTCACACAATGGTTTGGGCTGGAAGGACCTTGAAGACCCTCTAGTCCCCACACCTTCCACTATCCCAGGTTGCTCCAAGCCCTGTCCACAACCTGGCCTTGGACACTTCCAGGAACGGGAAATTCATCTTCCCCGAATCTCAGGTTGCAGTCCAGCTGAACACAATTTAATCACAGCCCAAAGGGAACGATCCCATCCTCTCCTTCATTCCCTTTCTGCAGGAATGTTTTGTGCCCAGCTGCCTCCCTGGTCCAGCTCCTCACACGTGCCAAGAGCAGCGGCTGTGCAGCCAAGGGAGGCGGGAGGACACGGTTGAAAAGGCAGCTGGGCCCAGCTCCTTCCACAGCAGCTCCCAAACATCCTCTCCAAGGGATGCTGAAAGCAAAGCCAGAGCCACAGGCTCGGCCACCAGCCCAGGAGGGGATGGAAAAGCAGAACTGCCCAGCTCCCATCCCTGTGGATGAACAGAAGCTTGTGCTGTCCCCAGGGATGGCGCTCCCTGCCAAACCCTCTGGTGTCTCAAAATACACGAGGTGAAAGCTGCTCCTTTGGCCCTGATAAGATGCCTGTAATTTCAGCTCCCTATCTGGTTTCCCTCCCAAGAGTTCCTCTGCTCTCCACTGACAAGGTACAGAAAACACTCCAGTGCAGTTACCTATTTATCTCTCATTAGTAGATTTATCAGCCCAGTATCACCCAGCAGCCAGAGGTCACTGTTCCAGTCTTTGTGGCTTTTAGCAGAACTATTATTCAGGCTGTCAAACCAATGGAAATATTTCTGAAGTTAGTCTGTCATCTGTGCCTGAGATCTTATCTCAGCGTGGCATGAGCCAGACTGCCAGAGAAGTGACATCCAGAGCATAATCTCATCAGAAAGTGTAATAATGACTGGTTTATTTCCCAGTAAATACTGGCCAACAACATCACCAACGCCGTTCCCAGCGAGGTCAGCAGATGACACCACCAGTTTTATCTACTGATATTTCTACAGATTCTCTAGTAACGACATGGGTGTCAACTAAACCCACAACAGAAAGTCGTTTTCATTTCTGACAGCAAAATTAAAGCTCAGAGATATCCCCTCCAAAGATAAACTCGGGTGGAACTGAGAACTCCTTCCCCCAGGACTGCAAAACATAACCAGGCAAGGATGGGGAGTGCAGCTCTCTGGATGCACTTCAGTTGAGGCATCAGCTCAACCAGACCTTCTAAGCAGCAAAACAAATCTAAGAAAAAATCCCTGAGCCAGAAAAACCACTGATAAACATGATGGCAGCAGCTCTCTGGTGTTTTCTCCACAGCACCATCATTTAGCCAATGGATTCCCCAGGTCCATGGATTTACAGGAATGGAGAAACCACTGCAGGACTGTAGCTTGACCTCTTCTACAGCACTGACAAGCGGTTTCTCAGCAATTCTGGAATTAAGCCCAGATCTTCTGCCTGACCTGCTGAAATATCCAATCCCAACACAAAAAACTGGGAGTTTATCCAAAACAGAATCTACCATAACTTTGGAATAAAACTGTAAAAATCCTAATTTTAAAAAAATCTCTTGTTTCCAGCTTGAGCTTTCAAGCCCAGGGTACTTCCACACTCTGCCCAGGGACAGTAGAGTTTTTAAGCCTCTCTCAGAAGTGTTTCATTCTTGGATTTCTTTTCCTTGCAAGTGCCAATCTGGAGGAGAGATCTCACCAGCACTAGATCACTTGGAGCACCAGACACAGAGAATCTGAAATTATTGCACACCTCAGGATGTGTTTGTGTACATGAATTCCAGAGTTATGTCAGGACATTAAAAACCCTCACACAACAGAGCTGACTCTCAATTCTGGTTTTACAAATCGCTGTCTGAACTCTGAGGGAGTCATTTTACTGATGTTTCTCAGCAGGAATCTCCTCTGCCATGTAGATTAAAATGCCAGAAATACACCTTGTACTGGAGTGGGTGAAGCTGGATGACCTGCAAACCTAACAGAACAACGAGGTTTTTCATTCTTTAAACATCACTTTTTCAGTATTTTGACAGCAGTCTCCAGGACCACAATCCTATCAAGCTATTAACATTATCCTAAAATTTGTTTAGAAACAGAATTAATTGATAACAGCTCTGAAAGCCTCGTACTTGCAAAAGATAATCTGTGCCTCCTAATCTCTAGCACCCCACTGTCGAGATAATTAACAATTAAAAAAAGAATAGTTAAGACATCTGAGGTAGTGATTTACTCTTTCTTGTAATTGGATTTGGTGATAAGAGCATTTTTGAAACTACACAACAGGCCTCTTCTGAACGGCAAGACCTGCAGTTTGTAGCAATTTGAAACACACAGGTACCTTCTGCTCAAGGCGCCTTGAAGACACTGGCAGCAGACAACAGCTGAAATTTTTAATATCCTTAAACTTATCCTTAAACTTGCTGGCACCACCAGACTCCCAAAGTCAAGAGAGTTCAATAAATTGTTCAGGAAAGAAACATGGAAATTTTTGGAAGCCAGCAAGTAACCAACACATCACGACATGATAAAGTGAGAACTGTCCCGCGGAATTTCGACGAGTGCGTGAGCAAACAGCACCTTCAAAGCTCTTCCTAACAAGGCATCCAAGCATGAATAACAGGATCTCTTGTTCTCTTTTATTTACTTGAAGTATTTAAATGGAGACCTCCACGCTGCAGGGATATTTATGTGCCTTAAATCCGCTGGACTTTCGTGAGTGATAAACAAGACCTTTCTGCAAACAACCGCGAAACAAACATCTCATCTTCATTTTTTTAACGTTGCATAGGGGGAGGGTTGTTTCAGTTGTGTTTTGGATGATCTGGTCCTCACAAGCAAAGCCAAGGCAGGGTCAGCCCGTGGGTGAAACATCTCCAAGGAGGGATCCCTGCAGGAATCAGCCCTGGCCCACCCACTGGGAAGGGCTGTTCTGCTGTGGGTGACCCACAATTCCAACCAGACCAACTCCAATCAACACTGAGGGTATTAAAGACACCACTCACGAGACCACAGAGCATTCCAAGGCTTTATATGGCAACATAAATAAAGAGCCAAACTTGGATTTTACATTACTCAACACAGAACATCTTTCTCTGCTCTCTGGAAGAAAATACTCCGCTCAGCAGAGCCAGAGCTCAGTTTTGAGCTCATCTGCTTGGGTATTCCTAGAACAGCCGACCCCTGCCTCAAAACTGTGCTTTAGTGGGAAACTCAGCCCTGGATGTGTGTAAATAATGTCAGTGTGAGCACCCAGGTCCCTCAGGTTGCCCTCACTTCAGTCTCAGTAATTTCCACTTCTTCTGGCTGGGAATCCTGGAGCCTCCCTTTGTCCCAAGCCTCCAGGAGAGGAAAAACACCAGTCATGAAATTTGGGATTAATCTTAGTATAAACTGACAGCTCCCAGCATCAACACCAGCATTTTCCCTCAAAAATTCACAAGTTTTTTGTTTCAGTTTCCAGTCTTGGACCAGACTTGGTTCAGCTCAGCAGAGCCCCCAGTTGCTGCTGCATTTTCAGAAAATAAAAATTGATTCAACTAAATGAGAGGATCCTATAGGATTCCAAAGACAAGGCCAATTCCTCCAGGATATCCAGCACCTAAAGTCAAGATGAAATCAGACTTTGGGTTCATTACATGTATTTTTCCTAAAGCCTGCTGCCTCCAACATCTGGGCCAGAACTGTTATCCCATCAAGTGCTGTACAGCCAGGTAGGAGAAAATGTATTTAGTTTTTTAATATCAATCTATTTTGTGCCTTGCAGCCTAAGTACAACACAACAGATGCACAGAAGCAAAGGAGAACAAGAAATAACAAATGAAGCCAGGCCAGCAATGCCAGTGGATTAAACTACTACAGTGCCAAGACCAGCTTCAGGAGGTTCTTCGTCGACAACACAGCAAAGAAGGAGATTTAACAGAAATTTTAAGCCATTTTTAGGAGCCTTGAAGAATATTTCTCAAATCTGGAAGTAGCAACATCTTTTAATTTGCTGAAGATTCTTCTGTGACCATTCACCACCCATAGGGAGAGGAAACAGCTGAGTTTATTATCCAACTTTTTACAATTTTTTTTGGCCTTCAGTACTGTGAATAGTTATCTTGGAAATAACAAGCTCCAAAGGCTCAAAAGATTATTTCATTTACCAACACCCACCATGTTTCGTATTTCAAGAGCGCTTTTTATACCCAGATCATCAACTTCTTCAAAAGTATTCTGAAATTGTCTTTTTCCATCTTATTCTTTAATATTTTTACAAGAATTTACAGGTGGAAGAACAGCAAAGGTAAGAGATACAGAACCAAGAAACCAGGTGAAACCAAGCCACAGCTCCTTACTCCAAGATTTGTGCTCCCTATCCTGAGCCATGGGTTTTTCCTCTTAAATGCCTCTGTCACCCTCACTCAGATCAGCCAAGTTTGCTGAGGGCAATCCTTTTAGGAGGCATGACTTCAACAAACACAACTGAGGAACTGCTGACCAGAAAAAATCATTATTCTTACCGTTTTTGGACTTCAGTAAAGTATTTGACGAAGTGATAAATGGGAAATTATTCATGGTTTTGGAAAAGACAAAGATTAGTATAGTTATGAGACAGGGCAGGAAGGAAACATCTAACTAAGAAGGGACTGAAAAATTAAACTAATGGCTTGGAAGACAACAATCAGGGATAGTTCTCAAGTATCATCTTTGGAGTATCTTGAAAACAAAACCAGTTAATGATCCTGACAGAAAGTCTGCACATGGTGATGAATCTGCTGAGGACAAAGTCAGAAGCCACATCAATACAGTGAACTGAAGCCCCATAAAAAGTAACAGAGAATCCTAAGGGCAAGAAGTAAAAAGAAATTTACCGGTGCAGCATCCAAGGTCACCCATTCCGGGAACAACTTCCCAGGCACAAAAAGATCATCAGCTGCAAAGATCAGTTTTTGTGAAGTCACTCTGGCCAAAAGATACAATGCAACAAAAGCATCAAAAAGGCCAAGGCTGACACAGCTGAGGATGCTGCTATTCCCAACCCAGAGAGAAAAGCATTCTAAAAAGCACATCTTCTATGCTGTTGATAAAGTTCCTCACACACAGCAAAGTATTCAAAACAAATTAAAACTTACGTGCATTCCAAAGGAAAATCAAACAAATAAGAAAGGTCAGGATCACCAAAAAAAAAACAACCCCAAAAAAGAATAAAAAAAGAATCTAGGATGTGGTAGTGACTTTTGTGGCTAAAGCCCATGTGGTTCTCTGATAGAACATTCTTTTAGTCTGTTTAAAGTGCTCCACAGTCTGACCAAGAGCCCATAAATACACGAGGCAACAACTTAAGAGTTTGACTTCGGAATTTTCCTCCCTCACTTCTCCTCGTAATGACTCTGTTTATTACTTGTGTGAAGACCTCACATCTGTTACTCGATGGCAGAGAATTTCCTCTGCCTGAGGTAGGGTTGGACTCTGTTCAGAGCTGGGCTGCAGTGAGAGTCAGCAGGAACACTGTGCACAGCTCTGGAAAGCAGGAGTGGGAAAATCCAAGCGCGCTCTGGGCTGGACGCTGCTCCCGTATCCTCCTGGCTACAGGAGCAGAGGTGATAAGGTGCCAGCCTGGTTCTGAATTCCCCCTGGATGCTTTCCAGATTGCTCAGGAAGTGAATTCTGTCATTCACTTCAGGGGTAACACCACACACAGGTTGGGCGGATCCTGCAGTGAGGGGGGACAGTTCCTCAGCTTGGATCTGTTCTGGACAGCCCAGTCACTACAAACAACCACACAAAGTGCAGCCTGAACGTGACACAGGCCACTCCACACAGTTTGTGTGACAGGTTTGTCATGGCCTTCCCTGCCTCCTGAATCTGTGTTAAAATAGCTGAGAAAATAACACTATAGCTGATTAATACAGCTTTTTGTTCCTAATTCCTTCTGCATCCTTTAAACAGGGCAGTCACAGGAACAACAACACCATGAAGGACTGAGTCAGGTGAAGAAAGCTCGAAAGGAGAGAAGTCACAGCACCAGACCTGTATTTTCACACTGTCCTTACAGCAGGCAGCATCTAGAGGTCTCAACATGATTGTAAAGAGCAAAAGGTTCTGGGCATGGACTGAGCACAAGCCCTTGACTCACCCAAGCCGTGCCCTAAAACGACTGGCACTAACAGTTACATTAAATAAAGTTCTGCAAGGTGAATTATTTATACTGGATACAAACAAAGCCGATATTTTTGACATTCACAGCAAGTAACACTCCCACAATTAGACTTCATCTGTTATCCCGGCATAAAGCAAAGCACTGCACACGGAAAAGAACAAATTCCAACTCCTCACATACATGACCGGGTCTAAACCAGTTGTAACTCTTCAGGAAAGACTATGCCAAGAAAAGATCCTCTCAATCAATACACAAAAGTGATCAGCAAAAAACCAGATGTTAGGCTGGAGGTCAGAGAACAACAGGACTCAGATTCAGCTGCTTCTGTAAGCTGGAATATTCTGCCTGGAAATATGGAAATCAGCTCAGCTTGGGTCCCCACTCACCTGCCCCAGGTCACTAAAAATGGAATGTAAGGATAGAAAAGGTCCAGAGAAGAGTGACAATTAATGTTATTAAAGGCAAGGGAAGCCTTGGTGTCTGAGAAGAGATAAGAGAGTGACTGTTAAGTTCAGAGAGGAGATAAACGAGCAGCACATTGATAGCAGCACACAGAGAGAATGATCCTGGATAAATGCACTGTTCTGCCTTTTTCTTTCTCATGATACTCATGCCACAGGGACCTTTGACTTTTTAAACACATTTTAGCACATAAAATGAAACCAGGTATAATTAGTTCTCCGGAAGTACCCTGAAGACCTCAGCAGGATTTAGAAGGAATTACATATTTATGTGAACAATAAGAATGCCCAGAGCTGCAAGAGCAGGATGAAAAATACAGGATAGGAGATAAGAGCTTGTGTCCACAGCCACATGGCTGCTGGCCAGGTGTGAACCAGGCACAGGATGGAGAGGACAGAAAGAATGATAAACACCATCACCATCATCACCTGGGATGAGATCCTGCTTTTCACCTTCATCAGCAGGGGGACAGAACACTGAGGATCTCGACTGGTGCTGGAGAAATGCACCGGAGTATCTGGACTAGAGAAGAATTCCCATTTCTAAAATGTGGGTTTGCTGCACCAGCCACTGCTGTTACAGGTCAGACTGACAAAGTTGCTTTTCTAAATGTTGATTTCAGTTATTCTGACCTTGGCAGACACAAGAATTTTATCTGAAGTCTGCTGCAAGGAACTGCCCCTCCCACAGATCATCTTTTTATTATTTTTGAAAAGAGATGGAGAGAGGACACAAAGATACAAAAGGCACCTGAGCTTTCTAGAAAGCAAAATAACTCATGAGGTGCTGGATCCTTGAAGAAACTGGAGTTTGGTGAGGCTTTGGACAGACATCCTTGCATTATATTTTACTGCCTGCAATCTGCCAAACAACTGGGATTTGCTTACAGCTGATTAGAATAGGAAGCTTGTATATTATGCATGTCTGAGAGGGAACAGAGCTTGATCTGATGCAAAGTAAGGCAGATCCTGTGTGCCAAGCAGAAAATGGCTGCTCTTGCATTTTATGAAGGCACAGAGCAATGACCCCTGAGCCAAACCACTTGAACCTTCACACAACAACAGATGATCTTGCCTGTGTGTGAATGGTGAAGTGAACTTTGCTGGGTGCCTTTGCAAAGTGCCCTCGCTCAGATCTCGAAGCATTTCAGGAGCAAAAAAAAGCAAAGATCCTAAAAAAAAACCTGCTCCCTGCATCTCAAAGGACTTAATGAAGTTGAACCTCCCCCTGGAAGTTGCTGACTAACAAACACCTTATGACAGGATTGAAAGAGCTGGAAAAAATATAAAGGAATCACCTGATGTTTCTCTCTGCATTAAGATCAAGTATCTCAGAGCCATCCTGACAGATTTCAGCTAATTTCCTCCTGAGAAATGTTCTGTAGCTCCTGTAGATAACCTGCTCAGGGCTGTGCCATTCCTGAAGTCAGGAAGTTTTCCCTAATGCCAATATTCCTTGGTAACCCAAGAATTAGAGCCTTTTGGCACTTTTCCCTTGCCTTGACTCATCTCCCAGGCTGGCTGTGGATATTTTACAGCTGAGAACAGCGAGACACCAAAAGGTTCAAGGACACCTGAGGGTCACAGGGACAGCAGAGATAATTCCCAGCCCTCCCCACCTCCCAGCAAAGCCAGGAAAGACAAGCAGCACTCCCGAGCCAACCCATGGACATGGTTATATTGATGAGGAGCTGCTGTTCTGTTTCTAACAATGCAGCAGCCTAATGGAAGAGGCCAAAGGACATTGCTTCCTGCTCTGCTGTCAGCTTGGAAAGGGAGAAACGCAATGAATCCCAAACTGAAATCTCCTCCAAAGCCTTGCACAGGAAACTTAGATCCCCTATGGGGCCGGTATTAAGGTTCTGCTGGAAGACATAACTAAGAGTAATGGGATGAAATTAACTAAGAAAATTTCCTAACTGAATTTCAGGAGCTAATAGAGCTCTCGTTTTCCCCAGGGAAGCCGTGGAAGCCCCGGCGCTCGGGAGAGCTGCAGTAAGAGCACTTTCACAGTCGGAAGGATTTCTAATGAGGCACGTCAGGCCTCATCTCACTCGGGGCCAGGACCATGCCCAGGGCACCGCCTCGGGATCAGGGTGGGATCAGCCCCTTCCAGGAGGGGAAACGAGGCTGAAGCTCCCAGCACCACGATGGGAATGCAGAAGTGACTGGTCTTGGCATGGAGATGACCTTTCCCAGCTTGGGTCCGCTTTGAAGGGGGAACAAAACCAAAACTGGTCAAATCAGAGTTTGGCAGCGACGGCACAGTAATCATGGAGTTATGGAATGGTTTGAGTTGGGAAGGGACCTTAAAGATCATCTAGTTACAATTCCAACACCTTCACAATCCCACCTTGCTCCAAACCCACCCAGTCTGGCCTTGGACACTCCCAGGGATCCAGGGGCAGCCACAGCTTCTCTGGGCACCCTGTGCCAGGGCCTCCCCACCTTCACAGCCAACAATTCCTTCCCAATATCCCATCCAATCCTGCCCTCTGGCAGTGGGAAGCCATTCCCTGTGTCCTGTTCCTCCAACCCTTGTCCCCAGTCCCTCTCCAGCTCTCCTGGAGCCCCTTTAGGCCCTGCAAGGGGCTCTAAGGTTTCCCTGGATCCTTCTCCAGGTGAACACCCCCAGTTCCCTCAGCCTTTCCACATAGGAGAGGTGCTCCATCCCTCTAATCCTCATGGTCCTAATGCATTCCTGTTCCTTGGAAAAATCAGAGGATCCCTTTTCCACGATGCCAGCACAACTGTCAGTATGGCCATGCTTTTAAAGAAACCAGGAACTCATCCAACTCAAACCAAACCAAATCAGAACAAAACCAAGCAGATCAAAAAACCACCCTGGAACCACCATCCTTTTGTTGAACTTCCCCTTCCTGGTGCTCCCAGCTGTGCACTCCTGTCCCTTGCCCCAGGACAGCCCTGGAACAGCCTCAGTGCACATCAAGCTGAAGCAATTCAGGAAAATGCAGGGGGAAATAAAAAGGATTTATTTTTCCTGAAGCAGGCTGAATTGGCTGCTGTTTCCATCAGACAAGGAACATCTCTGGCACAGAGCAGGGTGGCAGGAGCAGGGAAACTGAGGAGGAGGAATTGAGAAGGGTGGTGAGGCAGGATAACACCTAAGGATGAGCTGGTGACAAACTCTTAATTCAGCTCAGCTATAGCACAGAACTGTACCCCCCTATTCTGGGAAATCTAAACCCATTTCTGCTCTGAATAAAGCCAAGTGAAACACCTGACTCTGTTTTGCCACCTATAAAATGGGGATGGTGGGGATCTACAGCATCTCAGGCTTACTCAATCTAAATACACCTTTACCAAAGGAGCTTCAGAAGCACAGACAAGTGTTAAAATAAAAAACCAGACCCATAAAATCAATCCAAATAACCCTCAACCAGAAAGCAAAGCCCCTGCTCCCTAGATAAACTGAAATACATTCACCTGATGAATTATTCATTTTTGTTTAGGGCAGAATTTACAGCTATTTTAATTTAATCTTTGGATAAAACATATACTTAAAAAAACAACACTCAACTCCCTCCCTTGGCCTTTAATGACACTCAAGAGAAGTGCCTTAAAATGGGTGTAAAGTCACTGATTCTGCTGCCAATCTTAGGTATTTTTTTGCCTGAAAAAGAAGATAAACCTCTACTCCAACATATGATTAGAGGAGAAGCACAAATCACTGAGGGGAAAAAAACAATAATAAAAAAAACCAGACTGACAAGACAACACAGCTTCATTAAAAAAAGAGAAAGCCCTAAGGGAATTTTCAATTTCATACTTCTAATGAGAGGGGTTCAAAAGAAGAAGCAAAGCAGAGAAAAGAAGAAAAAAAAAACCACCAACATTATCTGTGGGACAAGACGTAAGAAAAAAAAGAACAGGAAAGTGAACCAGAAAGAGGCTTTCAAGTTTAACCTCGGGTTTGCACAGAAAGGACTCTTGCAGCCTTAGCTCTGCTCCCCAAGGAGGGCAGAGCCACACAACAACATCGACACACACTCAAAACTCAGCATATTCCATGAGCAGGAGGCTCCAGAAGAGAGCAGGTCAAGGTTGGCATCAGTAGCACTGCAGTTGTCTGAACCACACCTAGTCTGCAGTTAAATATAGAACTTTACTTTCTGGAACTACTGCTCCTCTTAACCTTCAGAGCATAAATATTCAGGGAGATATCTTTAAAAAAATAATAAAAATAAAAAAATAAAGGGATAAAGAGACCTGAATCTATTGTCCAAAAAAATCTAAGACCAGGGATTAATAAACTACCCTGGGAGGATTCCAAAAAAGCAGTAAAGGCTGGAGAATTGAATTACAGAAACCACAAGCAGCATCCTGGAAATCCAGTATAAACCAATTAGTTCCTTTAAAACACATACCCTGCACTCAGACCCTTAGGTACATCAGACATTTCAGGATATGGCCCTAACTCTAATCTTCATTCTATCAGGTTGGCACCAATATAATAATTAATTGAACTGGAATTTTTGTTGCTTTAAATCTTTTTTTAAAAGAGAAACTACCCCTTCAACCCTCACCCTTCTCATTCAGTTCATGGATCAAATCCTGACTGGTGCTGTGCATTTGCAATTGGAGAGCCTGCTCCTAGGAAGCAAATCCCTCTGATTTTTGCAGTCACATTCAGAATCTTCCCTTGAAGTGCTCTCAGCTGGTTTGACACATGGACTTTCAGCAACTCCAATTTTTACCAACCGAACCCAAGACAAAAGCAAAATCACGGGGCACAATTAAGTGATGGAGCAGGTCAACACCCTCATCCTCACCCCAAAAAACGGTTATACAGCATCACAGCAGCACTTCAGAGGGAAGGAGGAGTTTTGCAGAGATTCTACCAAGGCCTGGATTCCACCCTCTTATTTTCAGGCACTAAACTAAACCACCAAAGTCAGTTCTAATTGCAGGAGGCAGCCAGAGGAAGGTGCACAGAGCCCACAGAGTGCATTTAGTGGGATGGAATTGTCTCCTGGATCTCTTGTTTCTTCTTGCTGGACAGGAATCAGCCCAAACGAACGAGCACTTTCCTGAGGTTCCCAGAGCAGCAGCTCAAAACCAGGTGCTTAAATCCTTGTGTGCACCAACATCAGAGGCAGAAGCCGCAGGACACGCAAACTCAACACCCTGAAACTTGCATTTCATGAGGGAAAACAGTCCACTGAACTGAGCTGCCTCCACTCAGAGCCAAAACTTAATGCTGCAGAGGAAAATGCAAATTACCAGACAAGTGGCACCAGCCCACAGGCAATGCCAAACACCATTTTAGTGGCCAAATGCTTATTCCTGACCCTGGGGCATCAAGGGAACCTGATCTGCTTGGGCCAGAGGCTCTGGTTACCTTCATCCTGCTGCTCTTATCATGGACAAACCTGCAAAACTCCAGTGACCTGTAAGTGAAATTAGCGACTTTCTTCCAAGGGCTCCCAGAAGAGCATTTTTGTCCCACTCTTTCAAAACTTGTCACATAAAACAGCTCATCCTTACAGCTCAACTAGGCCTATTAAAGCACAACAGTTAAACAACCATATTCCCAGCTTGCTTTATGGTGTAGTTTTATTGTCACACAACACATTTACTGTGTTCTTGCCTCGAGTAAAACTCCTCAGCTTTGCTTCCCAGTACCCCACACAAGGCTGTGAAAACCCAGCACCCACAGCGACCCAGCCAAGGGCTTGGCAAATTAATATTAAAAGCCAGGATTAAGGCAATGTGGCAGCAGCAGGATAAGGAGAAAACCTCAGCAGCAAAGACCTTACAGAGCACAAGACACAGAGAACAAAACTAAGAACAATAAAGAAGCAGAATTTAATGAAAAATTAGATGGAGTGATTATGTATCTGCATTCACAACTGGATGATTTCCAGTGTCAACAGCAACTTGATTCTTTCAATACCCAAATCTCACACCTTTCTAACAGATGTACCAAAACACACAGTTTTTGCAATTTTTGAAGTGTCTCAGCACAGACTGGCTTGAGGAGAGAGGTGGATGAGGAAAGGGTGGCTTGCTCAGCTCTCTCTATCTGCTGTTTCCTCAGCAAAGGAGTCTGAGGCACAATCAGGGTTCACACAGCAAATACCAGCAGTTATTGCACTTTGGGCCACACAGAAACCGAGAAGAAAAACAGCCATGCCCAAAACCAGCCATGCCCAAAGAGCTCTGATTCTACTCCAAATAAACATTTCACACACAGAGGGCTGATCAGGAGATGGTGCTGCCCCGAAGGCACACAGAGCTCTGGTGGTTCTGTCCTTCTGCACACACAATCAGGACAGTCAGACAGGCTCTTTAAAGTGCTAACGATCCTGTCCTGCCCCTTGTGCTGCCTCTGTGCAGGGGGACACTAGAAAAACACAGGCCCCAGCACTATCAGATCACAGGACTTTGCATCAGTTGGGTCTAACAAAGCAGAACAGATTTCAAACATTTACATTATTTCCTCTGGGGAAACATCCAGGCAAAGCCAAAAATATCAATGCAGTGCCAGGCCAGAACAGGGAAACAAACACTTAAGTTACTGGTTCCAGCCCTGCAGAGACACAGAAGTGTGTCCAGCTCGTGTTCCTGAGGGAGCTCGGGATTTCAGTCTTAGCTCAGGCAGAAGATGCTCTCCTGCTCCTAATCAGTTCCCAAGACCCCTGTGCAAGCAAGAGGAAAGGGAAGCATTAAAGAAATGGTAAAAGCACATCCTACAAATCTGCTGGCTGAGGTCTCACTGGGGTTGCAGACCAGGGAGCAGCGTAGCACACACAGACATCCAGTCCTTCCATGGAAAGGAGGTTCCTCACGCTCTCAGAGGGGAGAAAACTCCTCCCAGCCATTTAGCCCTGGACAGAAACAGGCATTCATCCCTAAACTACACCCAAGTTCCCCAGCCCTCCTCTACTGTACCATATTATCCACAAAAGAGACATTCCTGTAAGCAGAGGGAAAGGCAAAGCCTGCCCGGGCTCAGAGAGGAGAGCTGGGAGCTCTAATGATCACCTGCCACTCTGCAGATGGATTTGAAAGATCCAGTTTGCTCTGTGCTGCTCCCAGCTCCTGTAAAAGGGTTCTAAGAGCCTTTTTGGACCAGGAATCTGCTGCTTGTTAGGCAAAGTTCTGCATCCCGAGCAATTACAGCGCTGCAGAAACGCCGGCGTCCACTTTAGAACAGCACGAGGCATCAGGAGCACAAGTCAGGAAAGTGGGAAAGGAGAAGTGCAGAACATAAAGAGCCTGCAGGACCCCCCAAGAGAGCCTGGGTCAGGAGAAGTGGAAAAGGTTCTGCAAAAGCAAAGGAAGAGCTGAACACCAACACTCAGACTGAGCTAAGGACACCATGTCCTGGGGGATACAAAAATAAAGAGATACTGCCCAGAGCAGTTGTTACCAGTTTTTAAACAACACAAGAGGCAAAGCAGCTCCTCCTACTCCATCATCAAGAATCAATTACAGCCTCGCACGAGGCTACGACACATCCACGAAAACGATGCTGGTGTTCACCAGAGCAGGGAAAAGGACCCTTGTCTTAGCTTTGAAGCTCCCATCTCCAAAGCTACGAGGCTGTTTCCCCAGCAAAGGAGCCTGAGGCACAATCAGGGTTCACACAGCAAATACCAGCAGTTATTGCACTTTGGGCCACACAGAAACCGAGAAGAAAAACAGCCATGCCCGAGGCTACAACACATCCACGAAAACGATGCTGGTGTTCACCAGAGCAGGGAAAAGGACCCTTGTCTTGGCTTTGAAACTCCCATCTCCAAAGCCCCTCAGAGAGCCCCCACGTACCTTTCCATAACAGCCAGGCACTCCTTTCTCCACGTGAACCGACTGCCTCGCCGTAGTCTGAAGGTCCCAGAGGTAGCTGTGACTGGGGGAGGCGTCTGTCTCCATTCTGGCTCTTCTATAGGGATGGGAGCGGGTCTCATGCTTAGTGTAGCCCCTAAGGATGATAAACACTGTGTTTCCCAGGGGCTTAAAAGTCAGGCCCAGCCTCTCACTCCTGCTCGTGAAAAAAAGAGACAAGACAGGTGATGAAGCCATTCAAAAAACCAGAATTTTATCAAACACACCTTTAAAGATACACAAAGCCAGCTAAACTCCCATTTCCCAACCTCCAAGGCATGGAAATCTAAGGAGCTGATGGGCACTTAGGAAAATCTGTCCTGTCTTCATCAAGAGGAAAAGGATCACACAGAAAGCTGTGCCCCAGCTGGGATTTATTTGGGTTGTGCTGCCACCTCAGCTGTCACAAAATGGGAAACAGCAGTTTCTGTTTAACTGTACAGCAGCCTCAGGAAGCAAAATGGAAATTTATACCGAAGGTATTTCAGCGTGTCCGAAGAGCTGAGGAAACACCTGAAGCAGCTCCACCAGTGGAAACACACCCTCTGGCCTGGGCAAACATGGGCTCACAAGTGCCAGGGGGCCTGAAAAAGTCACTGAAGGCAGATTAACATCTCAACCTTGCTCTCCTGCTCCCCTTCTAGGGATATATTTCTCCTTTCTATGAGTCTGAGCTGGAAAGCATCAGGCACGAGACAGGATTTGGCAAGATGCCTTCAGGAAAGGCCCCTTTGAAACCTACCCCTGATCCTTTCCACAACAGCCTCTCAGTTAATAAATCAAGATAAATCAAGACACTCTGGGAGATCGATCTTTCCTACATCCCCTGGTGAGGATGGGAAGCTGGGATAGGACACGAGGACAGAAAGCAGGGTATGTTCTGAAGGACAGCTTTGTGCTCAGTGACTTCCCCCATAGGGAAGAAAACGCTGTTCTAGTGTGCAAAAAAAAAA
>VZTJ01005459.1:385846-400398 GCA_013397795.1 Orthonyx spaldingii | reverse complement strand
AAAAAAAAAAGTTTTAGCATGCAAAAAAAAAAAAAAAAAATAATTAGAAAAAAAAAAAAGTTGTATGAAAAGATAAATCACCACCTATATCCCAGAAGCATCCTGAGCTCCAGTGGAATTCCTGCACTGAGCCAGCCTGGACAGATCCAGGAGCAGCAGGGTGTTGGGCACACTTTGAGAGCAGGGCTGTGACAGCAAACCCCTCTGGGAGCTCAGGCCTGATCAGAACGGTTGGGATTTGATCATCAAAACACACAGTGTTAGTGACACAATACTGCTCCTCTACACACAATGGAGTGAAAGGGTCAAGGGAGCCTCAGAGCTTTACCAATAAACAAATTCCTACAGCTAAAAAGCAAGAAATGAGCTGTTTAGGCACTTGGCTGTGTTCCTTTCCAGAAATGCACACGGAGTCTTTTCCTTCCTGCCAGGGGCTCGCCTCTGTGTTAGGTAGTGGAGCCCAAAATAATTTGCAAATGTTACCCAGGAGAAGGCAGTAGGAAGTGAAGCCCACAATCTCTGCCTCGCACACACGAGGCACGGTGCCTCTTCCTAATTCCCAGCTAATGAGCCTACACAGATTACTTGGTTCCATTGAAACATGAAATATTTCCCATAGTGCCAATTTACTGGGAGGCCATTTCAAGGAAAGCTCCTTATCTGGTCTTTCTGCTACTTGCACAGTTTAGGGGGCTGGGTGGCTATCAAGTTGCCAGGCTTTAAACACACTTCAAAAAACTTAAGAAAAAAAATTATTTTAAATTTTAAAAAGAGACAGAGGAGAACAGGAAAAGAAATTAGCTTTCCCAGCATTGTGTTAGCGATGTACTTTTCCTACCTGAGGATTTTATTTCACAGGGAGAGTACAGGAGTATCAGTGATGCCTCACATCAAGGTAAGAGATGCAGAGTCCTTCCATTAAACTTGCCCGAGATTTTTCAGACAAAGGTTGAAAAAAAAAACTGCACTGAAGGCATAAATTTCCTGCTGCTGCTACAGGTACCTTCACGTACTGAATATAACACACTTTTTTTTGTTTTAGTAGCCTTCCTAGATCAATTTACCCATTTCTCATTTCTATGGGGTAACTTCAATATCAGCAGCAGATAAGAGAGGAATATGCTGAGAATTACAAGCAAGGACCCCCACACAGCAAGGGAGAGGATCTGAATGCATAAAGAGGCCCAAAACGGGCTTGGATGAACGTGTGGAAAAAAAGGGGACGTGGGATGCTCTGAGTGCCCCTTCCAGTGCCTAAAGGGACTCCAGGAGAGCTGGAAAGGGACTTGGGACAAGGGACGGAGGGACAGGACACAGGGAATGGCTTCCCACTGCTGGAGGGCAGGGTTAGATGGGATATTGGGAAGGAATTCTTCCCTCTGAGGGCTGAAATAGAATTCCCAGAGAAGCTGTGGCTGCCCCTGGATCCCTGGAAGTGTTCCAGGCCAGGTTGGACGGGGCTTGGAGCAGTCTGGGATAGTGGAAGGTGTCCCTGCCCATGGGAAAAGGGTGGAACAAGATGACTTTGAACCCAAATTTACCATTTATGATATGCACCTTTGATAAGGAACCTATGGAGCTTTTCCTCATCCCCCTCTCTTCAGCGAGCACCTGGGGATCCCACTTATTCTGCTGTTCCAACATTTCACAATCTTCTCACCACCCAGCTCCGCTTCTTTGTAACTTAGGAAGTTACATCCTAGTCACCAGTTCAGATTCCTTTTATAAACCCCTCAAACAGCTTTTAAGGAGAAGTGAAACTTGAGCAGACGGAGTGGAGAAAATGCAGTACGAGGATTTCAGTGCATGCATCAAACAGCAAGACAGCTCTGAGGGGTGCAGAGGTGAACTGCCTGGGAAGAGCTCCTTTCACACACAGAAATGAAGAGAGACATCTCTCACTCCCTGCCAGTGCTCAGCACCTTTTCCTGCAGCACTGGGTGAGTTTTTTGTGTGGCTGAGGATGCTGTGGGCGGGTTTGGGGGTGAGGAGGCAGGAGCGGTGCTTTCCAAGTGGAATGCAGCTCTCTCCACGTTCAGAATTCCTCCTGGGCAAGGTCTGCACATCCCAGGCACCATCCTGAAGGAAGGGAGTTGCTCCAAGAGCATCCCATGCACTTGCTGCTCCCCATCCCAGGGCTCAGGCAGGCCCTGCCACGGAATGGTCACAGAAAGCCTCAGGCGTCTCCCAGCTCCAAGAAACCATTTTTCCTGGCAGGTTTTCATTTGCAGCAAGTACCTACTGTACATTATTATCCTGATAAGAACAGATGCCTCACTGTATTTTTAGCCAGGCTGACCCCAGATCACACAATAAACACCTCCCAGTCAGGGCGAACCGGGCTGGGTTGAAATCAGCAGCAGCACAAGGTTCCCTACTGAGCCCCTGCCATGGAAAGGAGCAGAGCAGGGACTGTTTGCTCTGCAGCTCTGTGGAACATCATCACCAACCACCCCTTCCCAGTGCAAAACCCGTGGGACAGCCAGCCCCTGATTTCTGGTTGGTTTTTCTCTCATAGCTAAACAAGAACCGCTATGAAAATAACAAAAGAGATGCCACGTCTTGATAATAACTCCCTTTCATTTTCCCTTTTGTTCAAGGAGGAAGAGCCCATGGCTCTCTCCAAGGTGACCACAGCTGCCTTCCTATTAGGGAAGAGTGGCAGAAATAAATAGCCAGCCTAAATGGAAGCAGTCTGCATCCATCTGTAACTTGAACACATCATTTCTAGGTGCCAGCTTCAGTTTGCACTCAGCAGAGGCAAGAGACACGCTGAAGTTACTCCATTACAAACTTCCCACATTGCCCAAGACCCAGTGCCAGGGAAGCTAATCAGGCTAACAACTACCAATCAAAAAAAAAAATTATTTATTTAAAACCTATGGGCTCTGAAAAAACCAGAACATTGCAGGAGTCTACTGGTTTTTGACACATATAAAATTTATCTGTTGCCAAAATGCCCTCAGTCCTCCACAACACACAGGACAGACAAGTGGTGCCTGTGTGGAAAAAGCTCCATCTAAATGAAAATCATCCCCATGAATTGGATTAAAGACCTTTTAAACACCAGCATTGAGCATTGACTTCTTCCCTCCAACAAAAAAACTGCCTTTCACCCTAACTGGCCACTCCTTCCAGAAAAATTTACAATCAGCAGCACACTGGAATTCACAGCATTGCCCTTAACTCTGACATCACTCCCACCCAGAAAACGTTGATTAAGACACTTTTTCAACAAGACTATTGCATATTATAGGACAAGTGGGTGTTTTTTGGGTTTTTTTTCCCTGTTCCATGAAACTTCAAGTCTCCTTTGCAACACTGCAGTCTGGAGCTGTCTGAACACCCACCACCAAGGACAGGAGAAATGCAGAAACTGCCCATGCAAACCAGCAATCAAACCCAGGCAAATAACAAACAGCACATTCAGGAGCTCAGAGACAGCTGGGGAAGAATGGAAATGATGGAATTGCTGAGTCTTGAGCAGCATCTGAACAACTCTAAAACTGCCCTAAGGCTCCCCAACCCCAAGTTCTTTGGTTGGCAGATGCAGCACTGCTTGTGGATGACTTAAAGCATTCTATAGCATCACTATGTATTTGAAAAAAAAAAAAAAGAAAGAAAAAGAAAATCTCTTTTGATATATTTATAGGTCATCATTTGCTTTTATAAGCACAGTAAAAGGCAGGCCCTGCTGTGAGGACCTGAAGGCAAGGCAGGGATGTCACCCACAGGGAAGGGTCTCACCTGTATCCAGGAGATGGGAAAGGGAGATAAAAGGTGAATTCTACCAGTTGTACAGAAAAACTGACAGAGCCAAGGCAAAGTCTGCCAGGAGATCTCCAGTCCTTTCCACACAAACTATTCCCCCTTCACAGTTTATAAACTGATTAGATCTGCTGTCCTAGTTCTTCCAAACTGTTTCAGTTTGAAGTTTTCTTTCGATTACTACACAAATTCAGACAAAAAATGGATTTACTCCGAAGATCCAGTTTTTCAAGATAAGGAATTATAGAAATGGGGGAACTAACAGTTCCCAAAGGCCCCACTTTGCCCACTGATAACTCAAACATGCAGCTCCTTCTGCAGAGACCTGAGGATTTAGATTTCCTTCCCAGCAGCTGGAATTGGAAAAGATGTGGATGTATGAGAACAGAAAGCCAAATGCCACCTCTTAGTAAGTGAGCAACTAGAAAAAAACCCATGGGAGTCATTTCAGCCCTCAAGTTTCTTCCAAGGAGAACAATCTTTCCCACCCTACAGAGAGGGTGATGGCATCACTTCCTTGGGAACAAGGGACAAAGCTCCACTGATTTCCTCGTTTTCTGGCTCCAGGGAGGGCAGCAGAACAGCTCCTCTGTCTACTGATCACAGGACACCGTAGGCACTACCCAAAACTTCAGCACAGGATTGGTTTTGTAGCAGTGATTTAAACCCAGGATTCAAGGCTGGTACCTCCCTTTACACACTTGTTCATTATGTTAATTATTCTTGGCTACCTGGTCTGACCTGCAATATAATACATGGCAGTAATTCAAAGCAGTGGATTATCCTGCAATGAATAAATAAATACAACCCCATTTTCCTCAGATGAATTTTCCCAACAGCAACAGGAAAACTGAAGGTACCTCCCTCTGCCTCAGCCTCTAAAAAGAAACCAAATGCTATTTGGTTCTAAAAGGAATTTAAGTGCATCCAAATAGTCCCTTGGCTTAGGCAGGGGAGACAATTTGCCTTTTACACTCCTTGAAAATGCTGTTTAAGATCTCTGATTGGGAAAAAGGTTACACTCAACCAACCACTCTTCAAGGAGTTTCTCCGTGGCCAAAGCAAAGCAGAGTTAACATTGATTCATTTCACTTCCAGCCATAACCTTCAGGGTAGAAACTCTTCCTTCCTCAGACTCTTCTCAAGAGCAAAAGGACAAATGAGATGTGAGCATGGGGAAAAAAAGAAGGTAAAGAGGAAGAAGTAAGTATTTTAGTGCTATGTTGAACAAGGGTTCTGTTATCAGCACAGAACACTATTTCCTCAACAGCTTTGTGTGGTACTGGAAATAAAGGGTGCAAGGCAGGGAAAGATCCACACAACAGCTTTCATCTGCAGAGGGGTTCTGTGGGTTTTACACCTTCCAAAAACCCTCTCGTTTTCTCCACTGCTTTGGAGGCAACACCTTCCATCAAAGAAAATACTTCACAGGGTACAATCTGAGCCTTTCCAAGCAGCTGGAACTGGATGGTTGTACCCAGGAATTCTGCTGATCCTCAGTATCACAACTCCAGCCAGTGCAAAAATCAAGGCTTCTTGGCACTCTTATTCTTTAAAACAGCTTCAAGAAAAAGAAGCATCAACATCTTAGGATGCTCAACAGAAAAAACAGGCTCAGCTCTCCCTCTGAACCCGCCCAACTTAAATCTGAATTATTCTGAGGCCAACTGTCAGCTGGAGCCTCTTGATTTTCAGCCTGCACACAAAGCAGAAGTTTTGAGGCTCTGTTTCCACTGGAATTTTTCTTAATAGAATTCTGGATATCGAAGCCAAGTTCACATTAGAGAGCCTGAGTTTTAAATTCCTTAAAACAATTACACAGTTAATTTAATCAAGCCATTGTTTAAAGGAAATTAAACGTAAATATTTTGATCTTTACAATAAAACTGTTAAAAGGGAAAAATAAGAACTGTGGTCAAACAAAATCTATGGAGAAGAACAATGCAAGGAAATTAATTCAACTGTGATTCTGAAGATTGCTGGTTAGTTAAAGATAATGAGGAGCTTTACTTCTCTTTTTGTATTCGAGATCCATTTTGAGATTTGGAGAAGCAGGTGGGATTTGAAAGACACATCTCCAGCTTATCACTGGAACTATCAACATCCCATCCACGAGCTTGAGATCCAACCCAAAACCCTCTGAAGATCCTCTCTGCCAAACTGTGTGGGGTTTTTTGCTGCAACTTTGTATTATGCAGCCATTATTAATGGTTTCTATTTGTTCATTCCAAAGAGCCTCAGCTTATATTTCACATTAACTGACTACAGCTTCACTGGCTGCTTCTGATCCCAGATTTAGTGAGTGGTGGGAGGGCAGGGCAGGTATCTGTGGCTTGAGGAGCTGGACAGACAGCTCTGGATGAGGCAGCTCTGCATCATTTGCTGCAAACCAAAAAGCAGATTTGTTCTTACCCTGCTAAAAATTAACGTGGTCAGAGGGAGAACCTCTGGAGTACCCCAGAGCAAGAAGTGAATTATCAGTGCCAATAAACAACAGTGACAAAAGGCTTCCATTCCATAAATAAACAGCAGGAGATGTTTGGGCTGCATTTGTTTTACCAGGATTTGTCTTCTCAAGCTGGTACCATCTGTAAAATGCCCTTTTCTTTTGTTCACTCAGGTCCGACCCCTGCTGCAACAGCCAATGGGAGATCCGGCTCTGACTGATACCTGTGAAAAACCAGAACAGAACAAAAAGAGAAAGAGAAAAGTTCTTCTTTACCCAGCATTTTAAAGTGGTTCATATACTGATAAAAGGTGGTGCCTTACAAAGCCCAGGAACTTGTGATGCTTCAGTCCCAGAAAAAGCAGAGGTGAAGCTTCCCTGCTCCGTCCCAAACTGCCTGAATTTCTCCCTGGGGTTATGTTCAGCCTTACTCAAGGCACACCCTGGAATCTGCACTATCAGCCCAAAAGCAAAGAGGGTAAAAACTGGGAAGCCAAAGCTATCACTGCCTTGAATTGTCTACAACTTTCCTGATTCCTAAATGTCTTCAAAAATGAAATGGGAACAAGTCCCTTCCCCACTATGATATCTAAATAATGATTGTTAGGAAATCGTTATCATTCAATGCTTGAATAAGAAGGGAGATAAACACAGAAAACAGTTTATGTGATATAGATCAAATCAGCCCAGAAATGGAGCAAACCAACTGCCAGCAGCTGTAACAACGACCAGAAAACAAACCAGAAAGGGCAGCTGTCTGTCAGCAAAGCAGGAGTCTAATTCGAGGTACCCAGGCATGATTAGGGACAAAACATTCCAGTATTTACAGCAAAACTTCTAAGAAAACAGGAAAAAAGGAAAAAAATTCCTAGAAGTTAATACAGTAATCTTCAAAGCATGATAGAGAAGGAAGGATCAATGCAGGAAGGGGGAAAAGTGATCAGGAGAGGAACCAAGTAAAACAACAAGTTTGGAAGCGCACAGAGAGGTGAGCAATAGGTTCATCTGAAAACATAAAAAATGCAGAGTTTGCTGAGTAACTGAAGCAGTACTTCAGAACTCCCTGTGCCTTCCTCAAGGCCCTTCAACCATCAGAACAGGTTAACAACATCCCAGCTCTGCTGAGAAGTGAAGTTTTAGGAGGTGCTCCAAGTACCAATATAGGGCCAGCACCACCTGTGCCACCACCTGCTTGGTGATGCCAGCCGGGCAGGTCGAGGCTGGTTTGCACACAGAACCCAAACCACCTCCCCCCTCCAGAGACGCATCAAGGCTTTATGAGCTCTCATAATCATATTTAACTTATGAAAAACAACCCCCTGTAGTTTTACCACTTCTAATGTGGGGGTTTATTGTGCTTTTTCGTGTGTGTTGAAGGTAGTTAACTTCAGAATGTCTCAACCTGACTCTCAGGTACCATATTCAGGTGGGTTTACACCAAACAGGTTTTTAAAATCACAGGGTTTGTACTGTTAATTGTTCTTCCTCAAACAGAATTCTGGAGACTATGAAGTTTTAATTGTCCTGGGGGAAAGGGATGGGTGTGGTTTGTTTCGGATCCAGCAGCTCCCTGCTGTTCAACAGAGCTGTGCCCACAAAACAGACCCTGATTCTCCTCAAACCCATTCCCAGAGATTGCCTTGCCCTCAACTGACAGAGTTCAGGAACAGCTGGGGCAGCCAAGAGCTGCCTACCCCCAGGGCCCACACTGGGATCTAAAACTGAGTTTATACTACTGGGAAACTGGAATTATTCAACCAAACACAACCCTTAGACCCTGCCAAGTTTACATCAAGGAGCTGTGGAAGCACACCAGTTAATACCAGAAGAAGGCAGTGTAAGTTGATAACACTCTCTGGCCCAAAGCAAGGCTCCAGTCGAGCTGAAATCCTGCCATCTGCATGCCTGACAACCAGTGGAAAGACCAAGTTGTGAAAATTTGCAGCTCTTGACCTATTATTATGGTTTATAAAAGCCATTTTCTTGTCCTGTGCTGTGGGACACAGAGGTTTGTGTCTCACTGCTTTTGGCTGCCCAGCTCCCATTAATTAATCACTGGGTAACAGCTCCACTCATTTACTTGTTTACTACAGCCCACTCACACTTATTGCAGTGAATTAGTGTGTGGTGAGTGTCTGGATAACAAACTCAGATACAAACACAAAGCACTGGTGGATAAAAATTATAAACAGAGAATAAATATCTGCCACAAGTGGAAAATCTGAATTCTGCTCAAGAGGCTGCCTGACACTGTCACACGAGGTACAGATGTGACCACTCCTGAGGACGTGCTCCACACAAGGCACAGCAGAGGAGCCAAAAGACTCCAGCTGGGTGCTGCCATGTCCATTTTCATGGAATCATAGAAAAATTCGAGTTGGAAAGGACCTTTAAAGGTCATCTAGTCCAACACCCCCTGCAACGAGCTGGGACAACTTCAACTGGATCACATTGTTCAGAGCTCTGTGCAACCTGACCTTGAATGATTCCAGGCATGGGGCAGCCACCACCTCTCTGGCAGCCTGTGCCAGAGTTTTACCATCTTCATTATAAAAAGCTTCTTTCCACAAATTATGCACTGTCCCAAAGTCCTGCACTGCATCAAAGTTCTCCCAAAAAGAGCTGTACCTGTGCTGGGATCCTTTCGTGGCTGTCATTCAGCCACAGTAGCTGGGCCTCTGCCTTACTGCGAGTCCTCCCAGCTCATAAAGCTGCTTCTGCAAAATGTTTTGAAGGTATAAAATGTATCTGTACTTCAGCAAGGTTTAGAGGCCCCAAAAACTGTATCCCAACAGCTTGATCAAGCCAAGATCACATGCAAAGTCTTTCAGAAAAACTCATCCATGATGTGTAGAGGGATCCAAACCCATCCTTAAGTCCTTTCAGTAAAAAAACCAAATCCCCCAAAATGTCATGTCAGAGTTTCCTGCACCTCAAGTGGGTTTCACACAGCTGGCTCACAGGACAGTGACCACCAGGACCCTCCCCTCACATCTCTAATCACGCTGCTTTAGGGAATTGCAGTGGCAGGAAAATAGAAATCATCCTGGTGCCAGAAGCAGACTAATGAAATAACTTCTCTGGAGTAGTGAAAATCCAGCTGGGTTGAGGAAATTCACTCTCCAGCTGAAGAAGGGACCTCAAGGAGAGCTGTGGTGCTCTGGGCTCAGCATCAGCAGGGCTAGGAACACACCTGGTTATGGACACCACCAGTTTATCACAGAAAAAACTGAAGAAAAGTGGTGTCCACGAAGGATCATTGCAGTTCAGATGCTGAGTGCTTGTGTCACACATCATCCTTCCCACAGCAGGTCACACTTCCCAGAGACAAACACAACAGAGGGGACAGTCTGTGCTCACTCCCCTGGCCAGCCCTGCTGTCTCCTACACAGCTTATTTGGGGAGAGAGCTTCCCTTCCAGACACATCAAATAAATGGCAAAATGCATCATCAAGAGAAGGCCACTGCTACGTGCAGCTCAAATCTGCTCATAACCCTCAACTCTGCTGTTCATCAAGTCTTTGGGAACTGGCTTTCACCTTCACAGATAGGTTTGTTCGGCAGCTCTGCTCTGCATTTCTTTAATGTTTCTTTCAGGAGAGGTTTTCAGAAGCACCTGGAATACGTCAGACCTGGAGAAGAAAGTAACTGACTGTGTTTTAATTCTTCACTTTGTAAGCAAAGTCCCAGATTCAGAGAACAAGTGCTTGCAAAGGACATCTGTCAATTTAGGAGATTAGCAAAGCTTGTTTACAGAAAACCTGCAAAGATCAAAATCGTAGAAAAACAAATCTTTCTCTGTGTTGTCATGAGTATAAAAAAAAAAAAAAACTAGGAAGGAAAATGTTTCTCAAAATACAGTTTCATGCCATTTCAGATGATCAGTAATTCAGCATTTTTCTGAGTTCTCTTCACAATGGAAGGAGTTAGGTTTCACTGTGTATTGGCATTTGCTCAGCATCCCTGTGTGTGGGTTGCAAACCTTTGGGGATTTTGTTTGTTCCAGCAGTGCTCCAAGGCTGCCCTCCACTGCACGTGTGTTTAGCATAATCTAAAGCCAAGTCCTGGAGATCTTCTATCAATTAAGGCAGAGACAGTAGGACAGGGCTGGGTTGTACAAGCAGCATAACTGGGAAGGTTACCAGAACTGCACCCTGGAAAGCTCTATGTGTATTTAAAAACAACCAAAAGAAAGACTTCTGCATTTTATTGTTGATGGGTTTTGGTTGGGGTTTTTCTAATGGTGGTTTGGTTTTTATGTTATTAAGAACTGAGAAAGCTGAATTCAAATTTCTGCTCTGTAACCTCAGGAAAAGAAGGGTTGGGGGTTTTTTTGTTCCTTCTCTCCCTATGTGTAAAAAACAGGAAAGGTAATATTTCCAAACCTAGCAGAGGCATCATCCATCAAACCACTTCAGCCCATCTGCAGAGGGCTCATCCCTGTACTCTCCTCCCTCTCTCCTTTACTGCAGAACAGAAAGACATCAGTCCCTGAAAACACTTCCCCCATCCAACTCTGGAAGCTCAGACACCATCCCTGAGAAAAGTTTACATTTCTCTCTTCACCCTTTGCCTTCTGACCATAACCTGGTGCCCAGGTAAAATTCTCGTGGCAATTCAAGGCAATTGCAGCACATGACTTCAAATTTTGTTTGGTAAAAATCTGGCAGCTCACCTGCCCCACGTGGGGCTGAAGCCCCAGCCCTGAGCAGGCTGCAGTGATCTTAAAAGGAGCTCCAAACACCAAGATAGGAAACTCTGCAGGAACTATTATTAGCTCCTGTTTATACTGTCATTTTTCTTATCAGTGGGAGATTATTTATACAGAGCCCAACCCAAGTGCTTCTTGTTTATCTTATTACAGACACCATTAAAAAAGTTTCTATAAAAAGCAGCCCCTGTTTTTAGGACCAGCACTAGTAAGTGTTATGCTGAGTTTTTGCTTCTTATCAATCATTCCTTTATTCTCAAGTCACTATTTAATACCCTGTTACTATTTTCCAACCTGCCCTGTCTTCTCCATACACCAGCCAGCCTTGTAGAAAGTCTTCCAGGTTTCATTTTTCCTGTCAGATTCATTATCCAAATGACTTCTAAAGTTTCTGGTAATTTTATAAGGATTAAGAGAGTCTCAAAATTTTTCTACTGCAACAGCCGACTTTAACCTTCAGCTCTGTGTTCCTCTCTCCTGCATCCTCCCTCTCCATCATTTCCCTTGTACTACAGCAGGAAAAACAAGAGGAAAAGCTGTTTACTGGTGCAGAGCTGCTCTGTAGGACTGTGGCTGGTGTAGGAATGTGGGTTCTGTAAGTTCTTTGCAATGGTAGAATTAAGATGGGGAAAAGGAGAAATGTGCTTCTGAATGAAAGTGTAGTTTGAAGAATTAGCAAAATAAGGTGAAAAGCAAGTTTTGAGGGATCACAGTTTGCAGTAGAGGTTTCTGCATCAAGGGCAAGTTACAGAATGGGGATAAATAAGGTCATAAGAACTGGGGAAACAGAGAATTTTTTAGAGTACTAAAGACAATTGGTAGAAGCTGAAAGGAAAAGTTGCCAGCAGAGGTAGCCAAGCCAAGCCACTCTCCTGGACAGAGCCAGCCATAAATTTTTCATTTCTTTCCTGCCTCTTCCCAGAGCAGAAAAGATGAAGGCTAAAAGCTAATTTTTCTATTTTCCTCTTGTGTAAGTAACTTTTCACAGAAAATCTTTACCAGTAGGACTAAGCCTGTAAATCCTGAGCTGATGCCATTTGGGATCATGTACTATACAAACTGGTTTTTTACTGAACCAGGAGTGGTTTCCAGGCATTCCTTGGGAGTCTCTTCCCCAGCTGAAAGGGATGCTGGAGACATCTGAAGAATACTCAGGTCAGCCAGCACTCACCAGGCCTGAGACAGCTCTGGGAGGGAGAGCCCTGGGACGCTGCTCCGGATCTGTCCCGAGCTATTTCAGTCACTCCTCACCACTCCCTGCCTCTGAGAGGAAGCTGATGTTTCTCCCTGCTGGAGCTGAGCACACTCTTTAATCTGGTCCTTCCAAACATCTCTCTGAGATTTACAATTTCTCTCAGATAAGCCATCACTGTGTCCTTAAGAGCGGCACTAAGTGCTGCACATCCGCGGGCACAAGGCCGGGGGTTGTATTTGAAATGATTCAGCTCCCACCAAGCACAGGGAGGATGACAAGGATGCAAAGATCTATTGGTTTCCCATGGATGTGGCTTGAAAGCAAGATAATAACACAGTGCCTTCAGCCCAGCCCTCATTCTGTCCCACTGACTGCCTCAAGTGCCACCCTGCAGACCACCCTTCTCTGGCCCCCCTGGGAGCACACTGTGGATGCCCCTCGTGTGACGCAGGAGGGCTGAGTGGGAAGGGTGTGAAATTCAGGCAGACACATCTGAAGGGGATGGTTGGTGTCATTTACTCTCAGGAGGAAACAGTGAGAGCTCCCAAAGGCTCAATGCCAACTTAATGCCAACTGAAACCCAAGGGAACAGGTTCAGGATGGAAGGAGGGAAAGGATCAGGTGAGAAGAGACTGGTCCTGCCTTTCCTCCAGCCTCTTGCAGGGTACCAAACACAAGCAGCAAGACACCCAGTTAATTATAATCAGATCATTCCTTTCACTGACACAGACTTGGGTCCGGTGTGGTGATTCTGATTCAATGTGATTCTGATCCAATGACCCCACATGCCCCACTGCCCAGAAAAACCCACATTGGCTTCTTCTGGAAAAACTTCTGTGCAGTTTTCCCCTCTGTGCATTACTTCCCTTGAAAGGGGAAGCCAGTCTGACTTGGGTGCTATATAGAGGTTAATTCAGAGATGGGTGCTTCCAGGACCATACTCAGGCAAGGAATGAACAAAAGTAGGAGAGTGACCCCCCAAATACCAAAATTTTAGAGTTCAAGTACAATTTACGCAACTCAACTTATGCATTCATTTTTGAAGTATTACTGCTATCATCTGGTAAGGCCAATAACATCCCTTATGTTTACACAAATTGTTAATCTCATGATTTTCCAGATGAAACTGAAACCAGGGAAGGACAAGTCATTTTGCCCAGGATCAAAGAAGAGTTGAAACAGAGAAGGAATTCCTGGCTCTGTGGCTCAAGCACCAGTTTGTGCTTGCCCACCTCAACTGCTGCCATGTCTGCAAACCCAGAGCTCCCACACAGGTGGGTTCCTGACATCTCAAATCCTGGAAATATCATAAAAGAACAACTTCCCTCCTACTGCTTTGCCATTCCCAGTCATCAGGGAACCTTAAAAACTATCTATTTCAAGATCTTTATCCAAGCCTGGGTTAAAAAATTAACAGATCTTAGCAGTGTAACATGGGATTGAGCTTTCTGGATTTTATCAAGTCTTCATCCTAAAACACTGAGGGGCTGGAGCGTGTCCAGGGAAGGGAACGGAGCTGGGAAGGGGGCTCAGCCTGGAGAAAAGGAGGCTCAGGGGGGACCTTGTGGCTCTGCACAACTCCCTGACAGGAGGGGGCAGCCGGGGGGGTCGGGCTCTGCTCCCAGGGAACAGGGACAGGAGGAGAGGGAACGGCCTCAGGCTGGGCCAGGGGAGGTTCAGGTTGGATATTGGGAACAATTCCCTTATGGAAAGGGTTGTCCAGCCCTGGCACAGCTGCCCAGGGCAGGAGTGGAGTCCCCATCCCTGGAGGGATTTAAAAGCCATGTGGATGTGGCACTTGGGGACATGGGGCAGTGGTGGCCTTGGGGGAATGGTCTTAGAGGGCTTTTCCAACCAAAATGATTCTGAGGCTGTTCCAGGCAAGGCCTGTGAGCCTGGAAAGGAGAAATATCAACACCCCACCCCATGGAGGTACAGCAGGACTTTGTCACTCTCTGTGTAAAGCCCTGGGAACACACCCAGGGAAGAAGTGGTACCACTGCAGTGAGTTCACCTGTGTGGATGTGAAAGAGGAGGCACAGGGCACCCAGAACCACTGCTCCTCCCAGGTAAAACCTGAGCTGGTCTGCTCATGCCTCAAACTCCCTTTGGATTTTCATTAATCATGGCTCAAAGCATGGACTAAACTTCCAACTCTCATCCTCCAACTGCTGGCTGCAGTGCTACCAGCTATAGCTGTGTCTCCTGACTATTCATACACTCTTTAATATATAAATACACATTATCTCTCTCTCTCCACACCCAGAGATGCAGATATGAAATCTATTTGCCGCACTCAACAAACAATTTAAGAATTAAGGAAAACCGTTTTCATTTTAAGATAAGAACTTCAGGCTTTATTATAATGCTGTAAAATAAAATCTGCCAGCACAAGCCACAGGAAAAAAAAAAAAAAAAAGAAAAAAAAAAAA
>VZTJ01005459.1:361869-385798 GCA_013397795.1 Orthonyx spaldingii | reverse complement strand
AAAAAAAAGGAAAAAAAAAGAAAAAGTGATTCACTGGGGAAGTTCCATGATGTGCAGGACAATGGGTCTTAAATCAAAGGCATACATTATCATGACTAAGCTGACAGATCTGCACTGCAATGCAGAAAGCCAAGTGATATTCCAACATCTGCACCGTGCTCAGACAGGCACTTCAGACACAGAGATTCCCAAAAAGAGGAGAGGACTCCCCGAGCTCTTACCTGTTACCTGTGCAACAACTGCTTGGGAAATCCTCCGGTTGGCGAGGAAGGCTTTGATTTCCTCCTTTATCACACTGCTGTCCCTCCTACCAAAACAAAACACCAACAGCACACACAAAAAGAGGGACGGACCAAAGTGCACCTGGAAGATGCAAAATGCCTTTATTTCCTCTGTTTAGGGGACAAGGAGTGGGACTGAAACAGCCCAAGTGCCTCAGTGGTGGACACTTCTTTTAACAAGTGTCACGTTTGATCAAAGCGCCGTAGCAGGAGAATGGATGACTCATGTCCCATATAATTCATATTAGGTGCAGCACTGCCATATGGAATGTACAAAGTTTCATTACACAGGGATGAATAAATCTCTCACACCAGCATAAAAACCTCACTCATAAAAATGAGGCAGAAAAATAAAAAAGAAAGGATAGCAGGGGCTGCATGGTTAGTTACCCAAATGAATATGCACACACCAACCTCCTCCAGCGTTCCAAGGAGAAGATCCAAAATTTTGCAGCCTCTGTCCCCACACCCCTACTTTAGTGCCCTATGTAGTCCACAGCTTGCACTGAGCGAACTGAGGTCTTTGTATGATTTTTTACAAGGTCTGCACAGGTAGTTCAGAAAGGGCTAAAACTGTGCTAAAAAGCAAATAAATTGGAGGTTGTACAGGTACTGTGATATGCAGCAAATTGCAATTGTAATAACCACAAACTTTTCCCTATCTTCTCTCCCCTCCTGAGAAGGGCAGGCAATTAAAACCAGCCTTTATTAGGCTTTAGGATTTGGTGATTTCCCTTCCCCTTCTTCCCTCCTGCCCCAGCAGCACTGAAGACAGACTCAAGCTTGCAAATGTAAATGCAAAATGAATGCTGTGCTGTGGGTTCATTTTTATTTCTGTACCCAACACTCATCTTCCATATGCCTGCAAATAAAAGTAATTTCAGTTTGAATAAGCACTAAAAGCATTACCTGAGACTCACTGCTCAGAAACCCAAACCTCAGCCATGGGAAGGTGGCACTCTGCTGTACTCATCCCTTCCTGCACAATTCCACCACCCTGCAGCTGACACCAAATGAGGCTGATCGGCTTTTCTTCCTGCTCATCTCTAATCCTCTCCCCCAAAAGCCACATCTATCCCTGAAATCTCCAAGCTACTTCCAACACATTTCCATCCTGGAGCTTATGGACCCCAGTTCTCTCACAGGTATGTTAGAAATGTTGCAATTTTGGGGGGGAAAAAAAGTAAATTCCAACATTATGACCAAAATTGTTTTGAGACGTTTGGCCTTTCCTCTTATTTCTTTCTGCTCTGAAAGCCCACTGACTCTGACTTTCATCCTCAGGAGTATAATCCCCTCCTTTCATCTTTGCCATAATGCCGAAAAGGAAGCTGCTAAAAGGAAGGTCAGTCCTGAAAAAAAAAAAACCCCACCCAATTGGCTCTCACTGAAAACTTCTGCATCTTCTGTATTATTTGTATTTTTCTGCACCACTCTGCAAATGCCTGCCACAAACTCTGAACAGACAACATGCATCCTCTGCAGATCCCACTGGAAAGCCCTGACCAATCCAAGTTGGATTCCCTGCTCTCCCTCTGTATGGAAGGAGTTATGACAGGTGTGGAATAGTGGAGGAGGAGTCATGTGAACTGATACTTGATCAGGTTCCTGAACAAAAGCAGGGTGGAAAACGAGTGCTCTAACATGAATCCCAATTTTTGGTACAGCATGGGAATAACAATTTCAACAGTCAGACTGTGGGAAACCCACACAGGGCCAGGGACTGCTTCCACAAGGCAGGTGAGAGGTTGTGGGATGGTGACCCTTGGGGAACTGGCAGGAATAACTGCCTGAAGCAGCTCCTGCTCTCCTGATAATCGTCATCACATCCTCATGGAATGGTGTGAGTCGGAAGGGACCTTTCAGGGTCCAAACCAGGGAAGGGACCAAACCTACTGCAATAAGCAGGGTTATCTTCAACTCCATCAGGCTGCTGAGAGTTCTGTCCTACCTGACCTTGAATGTTTCCGGGGATGGGACATCCACACCTTCCTGCACAACCCACGCCAGCCTTTTACCACCCTCCAATCTCTCTTTGAGCAGTCTTCCAACACACCGAGCCACTCCTCACCTCCCAACTTTTTACAGAGACTTCCACTCACCTCATCAGCTCCTCCACTTTGTCGTCGATGTCCAAGTCCTCCTCGGAAGCCTCGAAGCTGTAGGACCTCTGGGCCAGGCTGTTGGCCAGCGGGTAGCGGGTGGGCGACATCTTCCCGTTGAAGGCGGACAACCTCTCGTTACTCTCCCTCCCGTTCTGATTCGTAGTGCAAGGCTGTGGGGAGGTGTCGTAACTGTTGCTCGGGGACGGCGACATCCCCGAGTGCTGGGTCTGCGTGGAAGCCGTGGCCGTCGAGGAAGACGCCGGGACGTTGTTGGTGCTGTTGCCGTAGGAGCCGCCTCCGTAGCCAGACCTTCTCCCGAATTTGTCGCTATGCTCTTGGTCCAGGCGGTCCAAGGTTTCCAGGGCGTGCAGGATCTCATGCCTGGTCATCCCCGTGCGTCTCAGGCGCTGCAGGAGGTCGATCTGCTCTATGGTGAATCTTGGCTCGTCCGTGTAGTGAGACATGGTTTCCAGCAGGCTGTAAGCGAGGGAAAACACAAAACACTTCAGTTCCAATAGTTCTCCGTGGCACGCTGGAAGTATTTTATACACCTGAAAGATCAATTTTAGTGCAAAAATTTAAGACACACACATGACAGATCCAAAATTCACCTCCAAACAACCTCAACCAGATGCCTCCCATGAATGTCACTATGCAGCAGAAGGGTTTATTTTCCTTCGAGTATTCCAACAGCATTTGGTCCCCTCCTGGCATTCCCTACACCTGCCCCAACCCTGCAGTTTGTGTCCTTTTGCTTTTGATAAACCACTGCTACAGAGACTGTGGTTGCTCAGTAATTAAGGTTGCAACTTGATTCCAGACAAAATTTTGCCCAGCGTTAAGTACCCACCAGACAGAAATCTCAGATTTCTGTGGTGGCCACAGATCTGAGTTTTTCTGGACAAGTTTTAACCAGTTACGACGTGAGATTTATGAATCTCATCTCTTTCAAATCTTAACTACAAAGAGTTCGAGTTGCCCTAACTTTTGTTGCTACCTTGAAAAAAAAAGAAGATAAAAACACATCTAGCGGAAATTCTAGTGGCCTGTAGGACCCAAGCTGATTTGACTGAAGTTGGATTTCTGAAGTTAGGAACTTTTGAACCTGGAATGTTGCCACAGATTGCCTGCCCTGACAAGGAAAGAGCAGCACATCCAATTACTCCCGAGCTTTCATTTAAAGAAATAAGTCTTCAGCCTTTTCCCCCTCCAAGAACTGGCTTCTCAGGTAACTCGATCATCCTGGTGGCTCAACAAAAGCATTTTTAACTCCTGAACTTCCCAAGGTGCCACAACAATGAACATTATTTGCTGCCAAGCCCAGAAATGGAACTGAAAAATATCACTGTATGCTCCCTTAATCACTTTTCCTTCCTAAGTCTCGCGGCTACAGATCCAAATGTCACACAAACAACGAGATCTCCTCCTTCAGAACTCTAGATCTCGAGAAGAAGGGATGGCAGATGGAGGGCAGGCAGAATTTGGCAAGCAGAACACGGCATTTTCCATCCTTCTCGGGAATCTTCTCATGAGTCAAGGGTTTATTACCATTTCTGCAGGAGAGCAGGGTGAGGAGATCACTCAGACTCCAGGAGACATGACAGAGCTGATGTACAATCCCTACGAGCCAAGGCAAATCACAGCTGAGGGAAAGTCAAGGAAGAATTCCAAGGACCCTGTGAAAGCCAGGAGAGGGATGATGGATGGTGGCTGTCACGCTGAGAGACCTTCCAGGGACAGGGCTGCCTATTCTTCCCCACAAACTCTGAGGATGACTCCTCATGTCCACTTCTGCCCCGGCACAGGGAAGTTCCCAACAGGAGTCACCGGATGACTCGAGATCTGTAGTTGGGGCTGAAGAACAACACCAACAACCAATTTGTTGCAGTAGAGCTGTAAAGACAAAGTCAGGATGCACAAATCCACAAAAATGGCATTTGCAGCCTGGGAAATACAGAAATGAGAAGAAAGTCCCATCTTTGCCCTTATCCAGCAATTACTGAGCCTCTTTCATTGTTTTGTGAAAGAAGGAAGCAGTAGGACAACACAAGGGGATGACTCCCATCCAAGAAAGTGCCTGTGTGAGAAGACAGACGTTCCACATCCACAGCAGAGCTTCAGCCCAACGGGAATGTGCTGTCCTCTGGGCAATTGATTACCGGAAACGTCCAGGCCGTTTTAGATTTTCCACGACAAGCACCCAGACTGCTGGAGCACAGGAGGGCACGGCAGGCAACGCAGCAGTCAACCTGCAACTGCCTGGAATTGTAACAACCACAATTTGGAAGCGGCATCCCAGCCGGAGATGTTTGGAGCTTGACAGGGAGCATTTGGAAACAGACGTTGTGTTCTAGGTTTGGTCTCTGGGGGAGGCAGGGCTGCTCCATCCTTCTCTCCCAGCTTTGGGAGGAATGTCACACTGACTTACTGACTCATCACAGACAGCTCTGAGCAGCACAGTTTTCTTATAGAAAATCTCGTTAAACATCTGGCCTTGAGGTGGTTTTCACTGGATGTGCCAGCTCACCTTTCCTCAGGGAAACACCTGGTTTGGGCACTTCTTACCTGTATTTCTAAAGTCACCATCTCCTGGATCGTTTATCTGTCAATACCAGGTTTCATGTGCTCAAGTACTTTGTTTGAACTGGAGAATTTAATGAGTCAGAGCCTCCAACCAGAATTACCTCCACTCAAAATTCCTACTTTACAGACTCTTCAACATTTAATACTAAAATATACTTTAAATTATTTAATCTTCCATTTATCACAGACACAGAAACCTAGCACTTTTGTCCTTGTAGCCTCGTGAACTAAAGAACTCCCATCTGATAAAAGCAAAATTTTCCAGATGGCTTCAAAAATGTCAAGCAACACAGAACTCATTTCACAGAATCATGGAATTACAGAATGGTTTGGATTGGAAGGAGCTGTGAAGATCATCCAGTGCCACCCCCTGCCATGGGCAGGGACACCTTCCACTATCCCAGGTTGCTCCAAGCCCTGTCCAGCCTGGCCTTGGACACTTCCAGAGATCCAGGGGCAGCCACAGCTTCTCTGGGCACCCTATGCCAGGTCCTCCCCACCTCCTGCAGCAGTTGGTGGCCATGGCCAGCGATTCCCTCTGAAATTTGGGTGTCATTCCTAATCTGCCTAAAGTGCCAGGGCTCAGCTCCTGGATCCGGGTGCCCAGGCCAAATTAATCTCCTTTAGTGAATTACACATAATGATTTGGTGAATCCTAAGTGTCCTTTAGTGAATTACAGCTAATGAAGTGCAGAGTTCTCAGATGCAGGGGCAGGGGTCGACCTCCCGTCGCTCGTGGCCGTAGGAGGGAAAGAGCTCCGGCCTCAATTTGTCCCACTTTGATACAGCTGAGCTTGTGCAGGAATTTCAATTCACAGGGATGCAAATGCTGCTGGGTAAGGCCACCCTCTGCCCCAGGAGTAAGATATTCCATGATTTCCAGCTTGTACTTTAGAGTCCTGTTCACCAGTGGATTTAAAAGCCTTGCAGAAAGTAATGTAAGAGTAGCAAACCTACTGTCAAATTAACTCCCTGATACTGTGTTTAACACAACCACTGGCAAAATGTGGACAACTTGAAAAAAAAAACAAACTAAACTAAAATCAATGATCTGCCTGTCTGTCCACACAAAGTATTCTTCTAACACTTCTAAGGCAACTTCTGGGTAATTTTTCAACACTTAAGAGGTAAGAACACCAAAATTAGAATATCTCCCTGGTGGTCTCACTAATGTCATACAGAGATGCCCAAACTGCCTTGTTTATGTTTACATACTCAGTGTATATTGCACTGACACATCTCATTGGCCTACTTGATTTGGAACTCTCGTTCCCATCTTCACGTGCTTTTCTGCACAACCATGAGATCTAGAAATAATGCTCCTGAGTGACTTTTATGTATTGAAAACAACTGCAGGAACTCGGAATTTTCCATTAAAACCCCAAAACAAATATTGCAAAACGTGGTATTACTGAACATGTTCCAACATTGCCAACTATCTACAGCTTTTTAATGAATAACTACAGCAAGCATTGTTTCCAACTGTTACTCGAGCAGGGCTTCGGTTATTTTCCCTTTTTAAAATATTTTAATAAACTTACCCCGCTTAAAGATCAATTTACAAAGCAGTTAAGTGAATCAGCCATTTTGGAATCACCCTAATTTCATTCACCTCATTAATGAGTGGATATTCTCCACCACTTCAGCCCCCCCACACTGCAGGAAGAGCCTCCTTATCCTCCTGCACTCCTCTGGCTACCTGGAATTCAATTTGCTTCCCCCTCTTTTTCCTTGTGAAATACAATCAACTGCAAAAGTATCAAGGAATAAAATAAGATAGAGACAAGCAGAATGATTGGGGGGTACAGGAGAAAATCAAGACGGAAAATACTTTTTCTGAGAACACAGACCGTGAACTGACTTTGCTGTAAGCAAACTTTGCTGCCTGTGTAGCAAAATATCCTCTCCATCCCATAATTTATCTGCCATCAGTTAGCAAAACTCTCACCAGGGACAATGGGCTGTCAAATTCCCTTGGGAAAACACCCAAAAATCAGAGGCAACCAAGGGAGAACCAAGGCCGTGCGTTTCTCTCCCTGAAATTTTGCAAGCGAAACCTCCGCAAATTTCTAATTACGCTCAAAAGTGACCAATTTTTAAACAACTGAATCCCACCCTTAAAACAAAGTTTCTTTAGGTCCTGACAGAAAAAAAAAAAAGTAGCTTAAAGTATCAAACTTATTTACATTCCTTACACTAAGCTGCCAATCATACCCCAAGGAAGATGGTCCAATTCTACTGTTCTAAACCATGCTCATCTTTCATGGCTCATCCAAAAGCAACCTGAGGTACCTGCATATCACATTAAAGGGAGAACTCTAAGGAGGTAAATAAAAAGGAATTTATTTTCCCTCCCAAACTCAGAGATATAAAACATCCAGCAGGTCTCAACCAGCCCGATGGAGCGTCACTCCTCCCTTTCTAAAGGGGCTTTGTGGAGTGGAGACTGTTCAGGGGCTGCTCTCACCAGCACTGTATTTCCTTCTCATACCACCAAGATTTATTTAACCTCTTTTTTTTAATGGATTTCACCCTTTGGATGTGGGGTTCCCCCCCCCCCCCAAGTTTGACTGGTCTGATCTCCAGTGGGGGTACGTGGCCAGAGCGTTCTCTTCCCTTATTTTCCTGCATTGCACAGACAAAAGTAAGGAAAAACACATCAAGGGTTTCTCACCTACTCTCACAGCCCAAGCCCACGCTGATACAAGAATCATTTACCCGACACTTAACTTTCTAGGTGATGGAACACAGCAGAATAATCCCATAAAAACAGCTACGAGCTAAGTCCATGTCCAATTGAACTCGCAGAAGTTCACAGCAATTCAATTACCCGTTTGGGAATAAGGCCAGACACCAGCCTTAACACCTCTAACACTTGAGAAAATGGCTCTGGACTCTTTAATGATCACAAGAAATCATTTTTTCCACTCTTCTACTCACTGTAGATGAGTAGGAAGCACTCCAGCATCACTGAGGAGATGCTCTTCTGCAGAGGTCCTTCTCCAATTCCCATTAAAATTCACTGCTTTATCTAATAAGCAAAGCTCAAGACTTCCAAAACCAGTTGGCTTTTTGATATAAGACTATATTTGATATAATCTGCATAATATGGATGTGGGCAAGAGCCAAAGTGTTCAGAACAGGATCCTAAGTCTGGTAATTGGTTTAAGAATGATTCTGATCAAGTCCCATCAACTGAGGCGAACAGGATGGGGAGAGATGCCAACATTTACCCTTCTCTGACACGTGGCACAGGGTAGGGACCCCTGCTCTGCACTGTCCTGCTCACAGGGACATCCAGGATTTGTCATCTCATTTATTACAGCACCAGTCTTTTTCACAACATCACAGGCACCTCCTTGGTGTCACTCAATGCCATCTCACCATTTAAATGGAAGAGCAAAATCACGCGGTAAATTGTGGCTTTCCAGCCGAAATAGGTTCTTTCAAAGCACACAGCTAAAAAATCACTTTCTACAACTCGTTAACTAATCCAGTTTTGACTATCACAGTCTAACAGCCTGAACTCCTTAACCTGCCAGATTTTTCCTGTGTATTTGTGCATAGAGCACTGGTGAGAACTGCAGCCTCAACAGCTGTGGAGGTGGATGTTGTCCTGATATTAAAAACGGGCATTAAGGATGGCATTGCTGTTTCCAAAGCAATGTAATTTACTTATCACTCAGTCTGCTACTCAACCACATCATTCACATGAAGTCTTGCTCTGGATGCTTCCTACAAGAACCAGTGACTACAAAGAAACTCCACTTCCAGCTGCCCACTCTGAAATTTTTAACCCTGTTTTAGGTTAGGAAGATTTGTTTCTCTCTCCACATGTATTTATGAGATCCAGGGACCAAGCACAGTTTCATTCACTCCTTCATCTTCTACACAGAATCCCAGGCTGGTGTTGGTTGGAAGGGACCTTAAGGCTCATCTGCCATAGGCAGGGATGGCACTGAGAGATGAGGTTGATCAGGGCCCCATCCAACCCTTTACCCATCCCAAAGGATGCAGTTTACACCTTGGTTCTTACAAGATGCTCAGAAGAAGGGCTTTCATTGACATACAGCTGTTCCACAAACAGAGCACTGACAAATATCAGGAAACAAATCCCACAATCACAGAATATTCTGAGTTGGAAGAGACCCACAAGGATCACCAAGTCCAGAGGCAAAGACTGTGACCTCTCCAGTGCAGTTTTAAGGCACTGCTGGAAGAGAACTGGGGCATTTAGGGCATAACAGTACCCAGTCTTCTGAAATTCAAGCTTTGGCCTTTTCTTTTCTCACTGAACAAGTGAATCTCCTTTACTTGAGAGGGTGGGAAGGCCCTGGCACAGTTTCCCAGAGAAGCTGTGGCTGCCCCTGGATCCCTGGAAGTGTCCAAGGCCAGGCTGGACGGGGATAGTGAGCAGCATCCCTGTCTTCAGAATGAGATGATCTTTAAGATCCCTTCCAACCCAAACCATTGTGTGCCTCGATGATTCACAGCAATATAAATATTTCAGAACCACCTAAAACTTTGCACCATATTAAGCAAAGCTGCCTTCAAACCAGGAGCTGATGCTGTGAATTCTGGGGCGTAACAGAGGATTAAGGATCTGACTCATCACTTATGCTCATCAGTTGCAACTCCAGTATTTTCAGAGGAGTTGTACCAGTTTGAGAGAGAGAGAGAGAGAGAGAGAGAGAGAGAGAGAGAGAGAGANACTCCAGTATTTTCAGAGGAGTTGTAGCAGTTTGAGAGAGAGAGAGAGAGAGAGAGAGAGAGAGAGAGAGAGAGAGAGAGAGATAGAGAACCTCAGGCCTGAAGTGCTCATCATGTCAACGAACACAGAGCCATCCTCATCCATACGTTTGCATAATTATCTCCTGCAGTTGCATCTCTGGCTTCTGATTGTCAAAAAAAAAAGAAAAAAAAAAAGGCCTCTACTCCCATTCATCCTGATTCACAAACAAAATGTAATTCTTGTAATGACTGCTCTCATCCCGGGGAAATGAGAGCCCCGCGCTGCAGCAAGGAGGGAAATCAGGCTCCGAGCTGAGCCACGGAGCCTCAGCGTCACCAGCTCTGCTTAGGGATGCAAAACAGCGGCTCCGGAATGCGGAGCTCTGCCACACGCCTCCCATCAAAATGGGGACAATTAATAAGAGCAGCCTGAAACTTCTGAAAATAAATCCGGCGTAATCAAATACTCACCGCTACACAAATGAGAGGAGGCAAGCTGAGAGCAGAATATCAACACATCATTTCTTCAGGAGGCTTCAAGTTTCTCAGCTGGTTAAAGAGCCCCAAACCCCGAGTCACTATTCTACACAAGCTGTTCTTCCACTCATTCTCTGAAATTCTCTGCTTATAAAATTATTTTACTGGATGCTGGCACACTGGCAAGTGAGCAAACCCAGCAGTTTTGCCACTCGGGTGAGTAACTTACTCTGCTTTACATCTCTGGGAAAGAGAGAGAGAACTTGAGATTGATCTTACAAGGCAAAAATATAATATAAATGGCAATTATTGTCATAATCCAAGTCTTACAAAAGGGACTGACCTCTGACTAAGCACAGGGCTGGCAGCCAGATACTTCTGAATTCTACTCAAGGCACACACTGATTCACACTGACACCTTATCTGTCTAACCCTAACCTTCCCCACTTCCAAAATCTGGGTTTCCTGCTATTGTTGCAATTCTACAGCACAAGGCAGGAATTCAAACTCTGAGCCTGGATTCAAGGGCAGAACGAGGGATCAGAAGGACTAACAAACAGAGAGAAAAGCTGTAGTGGCAGCTGAGCGCTGAACCAGGGCCCAAAGCCCAAACCTGTGCCAAGAGCAAGGAGGAGCTCTTGGATTCGTAGCCAAAGACCAAACTTTGGATACATGAGCTCTGGAGCAGCCCTCAAAGCAGGACTGGTGTGCTTTAGTTGCAGTAAATCTCATGAACACACCAAAACACTTTAACCCATGTGAAGAAATGAGCCATTTAAAAAGTCATCAATAAAACTGAGACATGGACTTGCCCTCGACACCAGACTGGCTCATCCCTGGAGCTGTTCCAGGCCAGGCTGGATGGGGCTTGGCCCAACCTGGGATAGGGGAAGGTGTCCCTGCCCATGGCAGGGCATGGCACTGGATGGGCTTTGAGGTCCCTTCCAACCCAAACCTAAAACACTCTGGGATTTTATGATAATTCATAATTTTTAGCTGTCAAGATTACCGGGTATACATAGTGCTGTCTTCTGCCTCCTCCATTTCATTTCAAAATTTGACCAATCCTTTGTTAAAACCCAGGCAGAACCTCAGAACTCTTCTCCATTAATTCTGCCACCTGGGGTATCAAAATGCTGGAATCACAAGAGCCCTGTGAGGCTGGGAAGTAACACTACACTAATTTTTGTGACCAAGAGCTCCCAGAGAGGGGCTGGAGTGCAAATAAGTCCAAATGACTTGTTCAAAGTCACACAGGAATTCTGCAAGAAGGCAGAACAAGAGCCTGGTCAAACTCTGAGCATTTTCTCCCCACACATACAGGGTCCATCTGTAGCATCACACATGACAAGGTGTAGGACAACTCTCAAGCAAATCACCAGGATTTCCACCACCTCTTCCACACATGAAGAAAAAAGAGACATTCTGAAGTATTTCAGGCACCTTCGTTCTCCTTCAGGATCTATCACCAGCACTAACAACCAAAACACTTCCTCAAAAGAGAAATTTGTTACTTCAGAAAAGTAAAATCCAAACCCAGCAAACAGCTGAAGCTCACCTACCCCTGTTTTTGTGCTTAACTACAAAGCAAATTGTTTTCCACTACAGAAACAGTTTGCAAGTTCAGTGCTACTGGCACAGCCTTAGTGAAGACAGAGATTACACTTGGAGAACTCAGGAACAGATAACAGTGTTTCCTTGAAGAAAATAAATCATAACAGCAAAAACCATGGGCTTCTGGCCACTGCTGCTCCCATACTGGAGTTTTATTTCAGTTAAAAGCATTTCAGAAAGAAATGAATGTCCTCATTAATGCTCTTAAAGCAACAAACATTTCTTTGTGTAAGCCAGACCTGAGCTAGGGAAATTTCCTGCACGACAGACAAGACCCAGTCTACATTCCACACTGCCAAGGCCACCACTAACCCGTGTCACCAAATGCCACATCCACACACCTCTTAAATCCCTCCAGGGATGGGAATTCACCACTGCCCTGGGCAGCTGTGCCAGGGCTGGATACACCTTTTAAGGAAAAAAACTTTTGCATTCAACAAGATTTTTCTTTAGGTCATTTTAGCTGTGAAATCAGGAATTAACTCATCTGGGTTATCTTAAAGTAAAACCAAGGGCTCAGGCAGGACATTGTTTCAGTTAAAGCAGCTAAAAAAAGCTGAGTACTCCCAGAGTCACCAACTATTTACATGATACCTTGTCACTGAAAACAAAAAGAGAAAATCAGCTGAGTTTTCTGTTAATTTCTGAGTTTAATTAACCTGTTTTGTGTCACATTTCAGGGACATTGGACAGGTACAGCTCAACCTGTGGTGATTTTCTAAGCCAAAGTAACTCCAGCACCTCTGCTGACTAGGTAGAGTTCACACTCTCATTTTCTTCCTGCTGTTTCTCCTAAATGATGACAAGGCTTCAATCCAGTCCTCTTCCATCTGCATTGCTCACCCTGATTTTCTTTTACTCACTCCCCAGACAGCCCTGTCATTGCTGGCAGTTAAATTCATAAGCACTGGCTTGGTAATTCAGGTAAATGTGAAGTGACGACAGTGAAACTGCCTGGTTCTAGCAGAAATCACATTTTGAGGGATGTAAAACATACTGATGGTCACAGCTCACTATTAACAGATATTAATTAATCAATATGGAGAGCAGTCATATTTATGGGGAGCCCAATAGAGAGAAACCTGTGCTGGCTACAGGACTTGAGTTTCAGATAAATTCTTAATTCCTGTGGAGGCCAAGATCAAGAGTTCTGTGTTCACACCCTGCCTCAAACTCCTCTCCAGCACTGACTCTCATCCTACAAAGGGTAAAAATGAGGCAGTGAAATGATAACTGCAGCCAGGTGACTCCTACTCCTAGGAGTAACCTAACTACTCTCTTACCATGGCAGTTTTGCAACTGTTCAGTCTTAATCTCAAACACTATTTAAGTTCAAACTTCTAAAAAAATTTTTAAGGTTCCATTTTCTTCTTTCCCCTTCACAATCCCATTTACCCTTTTTAAAAAGGTATCTGTGGTTTGATCTGGAAACTTTCTATCTAAATGGGCCATCTTGGCCCATTTCCTCTAATTTAATACTCTCTAATCCCCTCCAAATAGGTTCCCTCAAGTTTTCCCTCAGTCAAAAATTATTCACCTCTACTTTTACTGCATCTTCCACCACTGCATGAACTGCACATACACTGGGATAAATCAAGGAAGCTGCTACTGCTCTGCTGGGAGGTGGCAGCAGAAAACTGCACAGGGGCAGGACATGACTGAAATCCAGCTAAAACACAGGAAATTCAAGCTATGCAACTCCCAGTTTGGAAATTTATGGCCAAAGTCTGACACAAAGCTGTGAGATGTCCTCGTGCTCGCTCAAAGCACAGAGGAGCTCTGAGGTCACCCAGCAAACTCCGAAGTACCGGGATAACAAAGATGCCCAGGGTGATGTGGCCTTACCTCCAGACTTCTCTCCTGCTGTGAACTAGATCTTTACCATTTCAAGGAGTGATTTGAATACTGAAATCCAACATACTTGCAGCTAAAAGGAAGAAGAGGAGGAGGCTCCAGGGACTGCCAGCAAAGTAGGAAACCACAGGTTTTGAATAGAAGATTAAGCCACCAGCAATAGAAAAATCACTAATTAATGGTTTTTTGAAATCCATTGGAGTTTGGTTTCCAACACTAAATCCCTGGCAGTCGTTATTTTTTGCTGTGACTCCCTCTACAGAAGGCTGTGACTGCACTGCCACCTGCACTGTGAATGTCCAAGGATAAATTTTCATCCTTGAAATAAACCATCTGGGAAAATGTGATGCATTCACAGCAGCCCAGTTCCTTGCTATCCTGCAGAAAAGGTTTCCCTTTCCAGCTCAAGTCTGACAGAAGGAACAATCTGAAGTCAAGAGGTCAAAGTATCCCAGGAATCTGCTTGCCAGGGGATGAACATTTGGTTGTTCCTGTAACAGGGATATCGGGAACAGCGACACAGGACTGGCCAGTGGCAGGTGAGTGACAGCACAGTGCAGGTCCAACCTTTCCTTTCAGCCTGACAAGCTCCAAAACCTGAATTCATTTCCTTATTTATTGCAGAAACAGCATGGAAACCAATTAAATTACAGATATATGACAGAAGTCATTTAAAGGAACAAACTCATTTCGAATTCCAGGATGAGATTTGGACAACCTCGATTCGCGCCGGGATTTGAGGTGCTTGGACCAACACATCCAATTCCAGGGTTAGGTGAGGTGCCCCAGGTTTTCTGTCCTTGCCAGAGGACACTCAGTTGATGGTGGCTCATCCCTTCAGCAAATCTAGAGTGGTGCTAAACTCTTTTGCACAGCTCTGGCATCCCTCTTGTAAGTTCAGTAGGTGTATGGAGATCTCTCCTTTAACACTGATTTTTCCATGATCAAGGCTGAGTTTCTAAGAACTGCATCATCCTCCTTCTGTTTCAGTGACAGAAATCCAGAAGCACAAACAATACATCAGCCAGACCAAGAGAGGAATTCAGTCTTACAATTCCCACTTTTAAATGGATTTAAATGTCCACTTATTTTACTATTCCTGGTTTAAATATTCCACTAAACCAGTGGAACTCTCCAACTCAGCCAACTGCTCATAATCACTGTAACCATTTCCTTTAGACAATTTAACACAAAGATATCACAAAATTACTCTTCATTGTTATGAGTTTCTTCAGCTTGTACTTACGCTACTGGAAAAGTTCTGAGCATACTTTACATGAGGATGGAACGTTACAAAGCCTCTTGAGGGTCTTCAGTGTTATTCACCATTCTGTAAGACACAAGGAAAAGATCCAACACCATCAGAGATGTCTCTGAGAGGCAAAGAGATCCAACCACACCGTTCTGGATAATCTGTCACTAATCCAGACCCACACAGACTCACAGACTTCAACGCACACAGCAGATTCTCACGGACAAAGTTGATGTCTGGTGTTGCAATCAGTCCAGAGACAAAAATTTAAATTACAATTGATTTCTTTCGGCCACAAGTAAATTAATCTATGCAATCATTTAGCCTTATGACAGTTACCTACCCTTTCAACTCACAGAAGCTATTAAAAGGATTATTTGGCCAACATCCGCAAAGAGCTCAGGAGACAGGTACTGAGCTCTGAGGAGGAATGACCTAACAGAATTTTCCTCAGCTATCACTGCTGATGTCTTTCTCCACAAACTAACATGGACTGAAAGTGCTCCAAAAGTCAAACTATTAACCAACAGGAAAGGGAAAGGGCAGGATGTTCTAGCCAGGCAGAGCTGGGATGGAAAATGAGTGGGTACAGCAGCACAGGGAGTAGCATGGGGTAGTTTCCTCTGCTCCATGAAGAGATACCTGTAACATCAGCACTCATGGATTGCTAATCCATGGATGGACACATGTTGGCTCTTCTCAGTGGTTAAAAGTGGTTCAGATACTACAGACCGACTCTACCTCCCTCAACACCTGCTGAAGATGTTGGGGAAGAACTGCAGCTCTCCCTGGTGGAGCCACTGGGCACACAGAGACTGCAGAATCCCAGAGCTGGCTAGGCTGGAAAAGCCCTCTAAGATCACAGAATCTCAGAATGGTTTGGATTGGAAGGGACCTTAAAAGTCATCCAATCCCACCCCTGCCATGGGCAGGGACACTTTCCACTGTCCCAGGTTGCTCCAAATCCTGTCCAACCTGGCCTGGAACACTTCCAGGGCAGCCACAGCTTCTCTGGGCACCCTGGGCCAGGGCCTCTCAACCCTCACAGCCAACAATTCCTTCCCAATATCCCATCCATCCCTGCCCTCTGTCCATTTAAAGCCATTCCCTGTGTCCTGTCCCTCCATCCCTTGTCCCCAGTCCCTCTCCAGCTCTCCTGGAGCCCCTTCAGGCCCTGGAAGGGGCTCTGAGCTCTCCCTGGATCCTTCTCTTCTCCAGGTGAACCCCCCCAGCTCTCCCAGCCTGGCTCCAGAGCAGAGGGGCACCAGCCCTTGGAGCATCTCCATGATCTCCTCTGGTTTTACTCCACCAGTCTCCCCTCTGCTGAGGACCCCAGAGCTGGACACAGAACTCCACGTGAGGTCTCACAAAGCAGAGCACAGGAGCAGAATCCCCTCCATCAAGACCATAGAGTCCATTTGTTACCCCAGCACTACCAAGACCACCACTGGCCCATGTCCCCAAGTGCCACATCCACGCGGCTTTTAAATCCCCCTAGGGATGGTGACACCATCATTTACCGTCATTTACATGGGTTTTTTTCCCTTTTTTTTTCCCTCCATGAAAAAACTCATGAACTTTCAGGACAAAAGGGCTGGGCTGAATGAGCTGTCCCAGAAGTGGCAGCACTCAGCTTTTGGCCACCAGCTTGCCTGGGAGGTTTAAGGCCGTCCCCACGAGACTTCTCCCACCCAGCCACGGCCAGGCAAAGCTCTGGGTGTTTCCAGGGAGGGGAGGTGCTGAGAGCTGGCTGCTTCTCTTCCAGAACGACTCATTTGGCTCACACTGAGGTCTTGAGCTGCCTCTTTCTCTCCAGGAAAAGAGGTCGCCAAGACGAGTGGTCCCAGCAGACCCTCACAGGCCACGTTCTGCGGGCTGGGAGAGAATCAGTGACACCAAACCTCTGATGGATGGGAGAGCCAAACTCCCAGGTCCCTCCCTGTCAGCCACCCCAAACCTTTTAGAGAGACTCCCCCACCAAACCCCTCCTCTGTCAAATCTCTTAACTGCATTTTAAACATATTCTCCCAGGCAGTCACAAAAAATATGAGATCATGCTGCTGACTTCTTGCCAAATTTTAATACAGAGAGCTGGTTTGTTTTCCAAAGAGGAACAAATTAGACTTAAATATATACAAACTTTCTGAAGGTCAGAGGGGCTAATGATAAAGAACTGGATTCCTCAGAGAAAGATTCACTTCCAGGGTGAAGAGTGTGGATGTAGTGAAGAAGAAAACCCAGAAAGGAAAGAAAAAAAATCACCTTCCATCATCATGAAATGCAGGATTAAAAGTAGAACACGAAGAGATGAGATAAGAGGAGCAAAGACAAGGCTGCTGTAACTCAGGTTTTGAGATGACAAAGCAAGGAGGATGATATTAGTGATAGCAGTGAAAGAGGAAAAAACTGGTATGGACCTCAGATGGTTTAACTGAAGAGCCATTAGGATCTAGACCAAATTTGGGATGTGATTAGAGGGGGAAGATGAGCTTTTCCAAGAGACTCCAGATCTGTGAGTGCAGACAGAGGGTGATGGGATTTCAGCAGAAATAAACAGCAGCAAATTCATGAGAAAACAGGGATAATTCTCCATTTTTGCTGCACTAAAGTGCCAGGCAGATTTGTTACACTCAGAATACAACCACAAACTGTCCCAGGCTGAGCAAGGAAGGACAGGGAATGCTCAGGTCTGCCTTGGGAGCAGGAGTGGTGAAAGGAAACGCAGTTCCAGAGAAAGGAGAGGAAGCTGGTGCTTCCTCCGGCCGCTGCCAGCCCCGAGCGGCCGCTATTGAAAAGGGGCACAAACAGCCTTTGACTCCACGTTGGTCTAAAGTTCAGTGGCACAGAAATACCTTCCCCACCCCCAGACACATGGGAGAAGTTGCTTCAATGCTTTTGTCACTTAAGCAAAGCTAAAATCGGGAGGCAAAAAAATTCAATCCTGACCAACATAAATTCCATCAGCACCAAATCCTGACTCTGAATCATGACTTAATATTTCTCTTTCCCTCAGTCTCCTTTCAGCACGAACCAAAGCACCAAAGCAGTCTGAGCACAGCAGCTGAGGCAGGTGTCACCACTCTCTGTGGTGATATGGGAGTAAGAGCTGACAAACCTTTGCCCTTTTCGCATTATTCATTAAATAAATTATCTGCTAACCCAGGGAAAACACAACCAGCTCGCCTCCCTATTTCTGGTACAGACAATAAAAAAAAAATAGTCACTATTAATATGGAAATCATGGCTGCAGTTGTAGAATCAGATGTAATGAACAATCTTGTCCCCAGCTTAAGTTGCTATAAAGGCAGCTTAAATTTACAATGGATGAGTCTTCATGGCAATCTGTTTTTCAGATATTAAAAATCTCATTTTCTCGGTGCCAAGGACAAGTGGAAGTGTGAAGCACTGGAGTATCAACTCTGCATTTGTCTCACTTGACATGAAATCATTCTCATTTTAGTTCTGATTTTTAATACATTCTTGGGATCCACTTCAGTTTTCTTCATTTCTCACTGTGTGCAATTAAATGTTTTGAAGTAGAGTTCACCCTGATCCACAACACCCTGCAGAAGCAAGGAGAAAGTCACTCGGTAAAGATGAGGCTGATATCACTTATTTGGAAGAGAAACTCATTTGCTCTTTTAATTTCTGAGTGACTCACATAGTATTTAAAAAAAAAAAAAAAAAAAAGCCATCATTTTGTATTCCACCAATACCTTCCTCGGTGAGTTCTTAAAATGGGCTTTACAAATAACAAACTAAAAGCTTTTGTCCTTGGGGAAGACAAACACCACCATTTTGACATAAGTAAAACATGAACAGAGGAGCTGAATTCTTGGCTTAAAGCCACCCAGGGCAGCATCAGTGGCTGAACACGGCACAGGCCCCACCACTACAATTGTCACACCACTCCTGAAATGCAGAACCACCCACGTCCAGCCTGGTAAAGAAATTCAGCCCTAAGAACAAAGTTCTACCACTGCTGAACCTGCAGTAAAGGCAGATCCTCAACTCCATGCATAATTACAAACCAATACTCTACTAGAAATAGCAAAAAATTAAAAATTCAGGTCTTTTACTCAATGTACAGCTTAAGGTCTGTAGGAAGTGTCAGGTTTTCTGGGTGGACCCTGTCCATGTGTGTGTTCACAGCTCTATAAACATGTGTTGGGGAGGTTCAGGTTGGACATCAGAGGGAATTTCTTCATGGAAAGGATTGTTAAAGATTGGAAGGGGCTGCCCTGGGGGTGGTGAAGTCCCCATCCTGGGAGGTGTCCAAGGCACGACTGGTGTGACACTCAGTGCTCTGGGTGACACTCAGTGTGTCACTCAATGCTCTGGTCTGGGTGACAAAGCGGGGATCAGCCAAAGGTGGGACTCATTCCAATCAGACGATTTTGGAGGTCTTTTCCAACCTAAATGATCCTGGATTCAGTTGGCTTCTCTGCACTGAGGCCAGTGTGAAGTAAAGCTGTTACCTGGCTTAACTTCTGTCACAGGACACCTTGTCTCACAACCAGCAAGAGACCGAGGATCCATTCACTCTGGTTCATTCTGGTGATTAATCACCCTCTCCATTACAAACTTGTACTTGATTTCTACTTTGCCTGTGTCTGGCTTCACATTCCAGACAGCACCTTTCCTTTGCCAGCTCCAAGTCCTTTATTCCTGGGAGATGTTCAGACAGGCTCATATTTACCCAGTGCTTTTAAAACTCCAGGTAACTGCGTTTGTATCAAAACTTAAATTCATCTGGGTACGCTCACAAAAGTAGGACTAGTGTCCAAAATACTGGAGCTAATCTAGGACTCTCTAGCCCATTTTCCCAAAATAGGCATATTAGGGAAAAAAAAAAAAAAAAAAAATTAAAAAAAACTCTGCCATATGACTTGAGGATGTGTTTGATTTGTGCCCTGGGAAGCAAGGCTAGGAAGCTTCTCCAGGCACTGCCACCTCCTGAGCACACCCCAGGGCTTGGTGACGTGCAGCATCCAGTTCCACGTGGAAATCCTTTTATCCAAGCCCCCTGCTCAAGCAGGGCCACCAAAGCCAGTTTGTTCAGGACCATGTCCAGAGCATCTTCCAAATTTAAGACTTGATTTTCCCTGAGCAACCTGCGCTCGTGAACAGCAGCGAGAGATCACACTTTTCATGAACACAAAAATCCTTGGAAAAAAATGCTCACAAGTCACCTCCAGCCAATGCTGGTTTCATTCTTACTGTGACTGTGCTGTTTACCAAACCTTTCACAGCACAGCCCTGGAGCAGGCCATATTTTGGGATTATGGTGAGGGAATGCAGCAGCTCCTTGTCAAGTTAACAAGTTTACCATTCTTTTATGGGATCCTGGTTTTTTTCTCTGAACTCTCTGAGGAGAAAACATCGACAGAAGCCTCTCCCCTTTAGAAAACAAACACCTCAGTCTTATGATAGAGCCACAGTTTATTATTTATTACAGGTAAATGGAATAAATAAATAAATAAATAAATAAATACATAAATACATAAATTCTCCTACAACATGCCCTGCAGCACATTTGCACAGGACAATTACCCAAGGATCACAGTCAAAACTGTTTCTCCCTTCTTTTCCCTCCCAAATCCCATGTAAAAGAAACCTCCTTGCCCAAATTTACTGCAATTTCCTAGAGCACGAGGCAGGGGCCAGGCTCTATTTTGAAGCAGACTGGCAACAGATCCCACTACAGAAAAACCGAGGTCACAAATTCGTCAAGTTTCCCAAACTCCAAGGCTTCCAAAAAGGCAGAAATGACCATCTGTATTTCACTGGAAAAGACCCTGAGTTACTCCAGAAGTCCCAGAGATCCACCAAAGGCAATGCAATGCCAGTTAAAGGATGTAATTCAGTGTTGCTTTGTCCCTAATGGCAGCTGGAAATGAAATGCTGTCACCAAGCCACCTCTGCAGACACATCTGAGCACAGCACCCGGGCTGTATTTCGGTTATTGCTTACAAATAAGCTTCCAGCACCTACATTTGTGTATCTCCTGCATTGCTGCATTTTGAGCCCTCCAATCATGGCTAAAGGTTTACCTGAAACCAAGGACCAGACTTGAATTGGCTTTTCCAGCTAAAATTACTTGTGAATGTCACCAGCAGCAGAACGACAGAGAGGCACAAACTCCTGAGCAGTAGGGACAGCCAGTGGCTGCTACAAATCCATCTCCTTAGGGATCAGACAGGATTTCAGTGCACTCAGACCAGTGTGATCACTGAAACGGGGGAGGAAGAGTGACTTAGGAGCCACCTGACTCCTATAGAGCTACAAGAGGCAAGACAGACCCTGGATTTAAAGTCCTTACATGACACCAGCAGGCATTGCACCTTGAACCCCAGGTACACCCTAAGGAATACACCTCCATCCCAAAAAAACTGATGGATGGGAGACTGCCAAGTCCTTGAGTCCAATCCCGGGCCAAACACACAATAAATGCGAGGCTCGTTCAAAAACCATCCCAATTAACACAAATTACCTGGACAGTTTTCTGTATGTGAGGGACACAGGGACACAGGAGCCCTGGACATGCCAAGTGAAATGAGGTGCTCTATTGCCAAGCATACCATCAATCCATCTCCACTGCAGAGTGGTTGTCCCAAAGAGGATTCTGGAGTCCTGCAGGAATAGGAACCCACAGATTCTGTCCAGGTTGTGGTTGGGAAAGGGCAGAGTCAACAAGGGACAGTGCAGAACATGCAACGGCTCCAAGAAATCAGAGTGTTCATCCAACTGGACAGGAAGGGACCTTCCTTCATCCGTGATTCTCCAGGAAACACCTCAGTAGACACCCCAAACCCTCTTCTGTGGAATTCCAGAAACTGCACTTGGCATCAGGTCACTTGACAGAGGGAGATTAATTGCCAGACAAGGGCTTTGAAATGTGTTGATTGAATCAAACTTGATTTCCTTTTTATTTGACTGCGTTTTAACTTTTCCTGTGCCAAATCAGGGAACACTTCCAAAAGCTGCATTTTTTTGCATAGAGTGGTGCATCATGCTTGGAATTTGCATCTGCATGGATGTAAAACCCTTGGCAGGCACGGAAAACTGCAACTACACGATCCTATGAAGATGCCCAGTACAAGATGCACATTCAGGTGAATTGAGCTGAAGAACCTACACCCAGCTGCTGACCCAAAAAAAGAAACCAGAATTGTATCTGCCATCACTTGTACCAGGAAACAAGTAATACCTCACAATCCTTTATTTTTGCACTGCTGTATGGCACAAAAAAAAAGTATTAAGAGAAAAGTGGTATCTCTTGACGATAGCAAATTCACTGCATAAAATTTAAGTATTATCTGTTTTAAAACAGGTTTTGGATTTAAGATCATCATTTCTTTTTCTCAAAGAGGAACATGATAAAATGCTGTACAAACAATAAACTTGGTAAGAACTGTACAAAATATAAAATGGTGCTCTGAAAAGTGCTGCAAGCTCTCAGTTACTCGTAGTAAAATAAGAATGCGGCCCTTTTTCACCTCCCCAAAAAGTCTCCATAAAAATGGTGTCACAAAAGGAGGCTGAGAGCAGGGTGCTGATGTGAGGGTCGCAGGGCACCCAGGGCACCCATCTGTTGTTCACCTGAGAACACGAGGAGTTCTCAGAGAGCCCTGAGTGTGCCAGGGATGCTGGAACAGGGCTGGGATGTGGCAGCCGTGTCCCCACTGCAGCAGCACCGATCAAACACGTCCCCTCGCCCCGCTCCACCCCGTGCCCTCGTCAACCTGTTGTGCTTAAAGTATTGATCTGTGGCTCCACTGTCCTTTTCTGCTTCCCCTCTTCTTCCTCCCGGATGACCCGGGCTTTGATCAGCTTCCCCTCTAAAGGAATTATCCATGGCAAGCAAAGAGGCCGATCAAAGTTTCCTTTCTCACAGTTTTGCCAGAAAGCCGGGGGGGCTCTCCCACCCCTGCAGAGGAACAGGGAGCAGCAGATGCAAGGGAGAGGATGAGCTTTGAGTCCAAGGAAAGCTGTTCTCTGGTGACTTTATACCAGAGACACTTCATCTTGTTTCTAACCAGTGACTCGTGCAGGACAGACAGAGACTCGTCCCTGCCCAGGCCAGGGGTTGGAACTCAGTGATCTGCGACTGGGCTGAGACCCAGCAACTCACTCCATGTGTGACACCCAAGCTGCTGAACTGCTACCCTGAGCACAGAGTACCCTCAAAGCTCCATGAAACAAAACACGAATTCCAAAGTCAAGAATTATAGAATCATGGAATGACAGGATCGTTTGTTTTAGAAGGGACCTTAAAGCTCATCCAGTCCCACCCCCTGCCATGGGCAGAGTCACCTTCCACTATCCCAGGTTGCTCCAAGCCCTGTCCAGCCCGGCCTTGGACATTTCCAGGGATCCAGGGGCAGCCACAGCTTCTCTGGGAATTCCATCCCATCCCATCCCCTCACCACCCTCACAGGGAAGAATTCCTTCCCAATATCCCATCTAACCTGGCAATGGGAAGCCATTCCCCCTTTTCCTGTCACTACAGGCCCTTGTCCAAAGCCCTTTCCAGTTTTCTTGCAGGCCCCTTCATACCCCCCGTTTAACACTTTTATCCCAACAAATAAATAAAATATTCATAAGCACCTACTAGAAACCAAGTAACATTCAAACAAACATCAGCTGGGTGCTCCAGCAGAACATTCCAAGAGCAAGCACAGTCACTTCCCCTACCTTAGCCCAGACCACACACCCAAGTGGAGATCATTCGCCAGCTAAATATTATTCTATCAAAGGCCTTCTCCTGCTTAACATATTAACAGGATTTATAGGAGTGACTGTCTGGAACACTGCTGAACAATGCTAATAGCAGAGTTCCAAGAAATCAGTAGTTTGGCAATTACACATCCAGCAATACACGCTGAAGTATGTGCTCACGCTTGCTAAACCTGTAATCCGAGTTCTCTTTTTCTTTTTTTTTTTCCCTCCCCATAATAAGTGGTTTAAATTTAGTAGGAATGATTCACTTGCTGCAGGTTCACTTGCGTTATTTTTTTTTTTTTTTTTTT
>VZTJ01005459.1:333272-358413 GCA_013397795.1 Orthonyx spaldingii | reverse complement strand
CTTCAGTTTGAAAAAAAAGAAAAAAAAAAAAAAGTTAGGGGAGAACAGGTGGACTCCTGTGACACCAGAATTCTTCAATGCACAAAGAATCTTTCATCTCACTGTTCTACACGGCACCTTTAAATATTCTTCTACATAAAGGCATGATATGCAAGAGCAAAAGAATAACTGAGAAACAGTAATCCCTAACAGATCAACTGTGCTTTATCTACACAGATTCTGCTTTCATAAAAGCACAGAGGAAAGAGGAAAAAAAAAAAAAAAAGAAAGTACATTCTTATTGTTTTCTGAAGCTTAAAATAACCACAAAGTGAGAAAAATCAAAGCTGTTCCATAGAACAACTAGGAAAAAAAAGTCTCACTGAGCATTTGAGAAAGACAGTAAATGGCAGAAGATGGAATTAGAGATTTAGTGAGTGCCATGGTCACCATGCTCAGATCCTAAATATGGTCTGTGCTTAAACCAGGGTGGTTAAATGGAAGGATCTGCCAGAATGTATGTGCCCCATATATAATTATAGCTGTCACTGGCAGCAGAGGCCACAGTTCTGGCTGCCATCACATTCTCCATTCTCCCTTGCTAACTTCTCTGAAAACTTTCTTTTTTCCCCATATATAATGCAAGGGGATGCAGGCAATGTCTGCAGGAAACCTGCTAACTGTGAGCCAGGCAGCAGGCAAAGGGATGGGAAGAATTAGCAACAAATCCTCTGTACTGAGGACAGGCAGAGTTGCCATCAATTTATTCTCGAAGCTGATTGATTATGGAGTTTTTGCACTTCCAGAAACAAGCAGAAAATGCATTTTCTACTAGAGCTGGTTTTGAACCAAACATTTGAGCTTGGATTTAACATAAGGTCCAGCCTGGTGCTGGGGGAAGCAGCAGCAAAGTGGCCAAAATAACAGCTAAAAACCATGAATTTATTCCTCACACTCAGATATTCTGTATATTCCAAAGCACTGAGGTGTTCTGTAACACCAATGGGCTGTTGAGCTGGTTTTGCTCCCAAAACCAACCAGTGCCACCTCAGGGTTTGTCCAAACCCTTTTTAACCCAACCTGTGCCATCTGCTGGAATGACAATCCACAGCAAAAAACTCTGCAACCCCCCAAACTTCTCCCTGACCCAAAAGCTTCCCAGCCTTGATGCAGCTCATTCCCCAAACCCCCTCTGCAGCAGCATTTTCTGGGAGGTGTTTCCCCCAGTGGAGCTCCCCACCCTTTCCTACAGCCAAGGAACCGTAAGGTATTGTGCTGCTTATAAATATAATTAAAATACATAACATAAAATCACCCTGGGACAGGTATCCACTTGCTCCTGTCCAAAGGGGTCAGGTATCACCTCAGAGGTTCAAAGGGATCCTCTCAAGCAAGGCTGCCTTGGCCTTCCAAGGTCCAGCCCAGTGTTGTAAGGAGATAACCAGAAACCATCTGAGGAATTATTCCAGCCCTGCCTTTCATCATTTCCAAGCACATCTTTCTGTCTCCACGCCTCACCCTGTGTTTCCAAGATCTGGGAAGATTCTTTATAACTTGCCATTCAGACTCCTGGAGGGAGGTTTGTATTTATATGTTTATATATTTTTATGCACACATTTAATTTTAAATCCAAAAAAATGATAAAGTCCATTTATCTCATCCCATTCAGTCCCACTCGAAAACAAGAGAAGCAGCTGTTGGAGGCAAACTCTGGCCCCTGGCAGATTTACACACGTGTCATTCAGATATTAATTAAAGTTACAATAACTGCTGATTACAAAAAGGTGTAAGATCTTTTTGTGGTGTGGATGCTTCCGTCCCTCGATTTCCAGATGAGCCAGCAGCATCCTCCCAAAATACACTTCCAGAGTCGTGGTTGTACCATCAAGGAACTGCATTTTCAACCTGCAACACCGGCTGCTAACAAGTAAAATACCTGAAATCAAAAATACCTGTGCAATATCTCCTATCAGTGACAAAACAAGGAGCTGCTGTTAACAAGCTTCCAATTCTAAGGGCAATGAAAGAAAAAAAAACAAATATTTTTAATTCACACGCCACTTCCACTTTGATTCTGCACTTTTAGATAAGTTTCCAGGCCTTCTCCAAGTACATGGATATTGATCAAAAGGACAGTCAACATATTCAAAGGTCTACCCCCCAAAATCCAGGTGGGAATGAGTGTAAAGCCTTTCTTACAGAATTTTATAGAGTATTTCTTATAGAATATTTCTTTTAGACCCATCTCAATCATCACCTTAGCGTTCTTCTTTGAGCTGGACAGGTGCTGACTTGGAAAGTTACTCTTCCTGCCTGACAACTAAAAATTTTGACTCCAGTTACTCAACAGAGGTATCCAAGTTTGGAAATTGGATGTCTACCAGAGGACTGGAGGATATATAAATCAACGCATCGGGCCTAAAATGTAAAAGCTACTGTTTAATGCAATATGCCAAAAATAAAATGTGAGTTCCTCTAGACAGTCTGCAACAGGCAATTATCTAAAAAACAATTTTTCACCAAGTTCTGCACATTCCTGCTGACCAACAGTTCTGCTGCCAAGCACAGGAGACAGGAGGATGAATTTTTATCTTTTTCGTTAGTTCTAAGAATATTATCCAAAACACTGACTTATATAAAGGGGTACTTTCAACTTCATTTATTACTTAGTTCTTTATGACTCTTTACACCCAGTTGATAATGCACTGGCACACTTATCTCTTGTATAAATCTCTGTCACCATCCACACAAGGAGACAATTTGTTAAGCCAGTTTAACCCCTGCTGAAACATGACTTACCACTGAAAGCACAGCCAAATTCCCAGGCCTGAGGTCAGTCACAGAATTCAAACAAGTCTGGAAGACATTCCAAAGTTACAGCAGCAAGACTGCTGCAAGATCCTCTAGAGAAGAGAACAGCACAGAAGTCACTGGCTATGAGTTCTCTCTCATCTCATAGCCAAAATAGATGGATCTTCCTAGACTGATTTTGTATTTTAAAAAATAAAATCTGATTATCACAGAATCCTGGGATAGTTTGGGTTGGAAGGAACCTTAAAACCCATCTTGTTCCAACCCCCTGCCATGGGCAGGGACACCTTCCACTATCCCAGGTTGCTCCAAGCCTGGCCTTGGACACTTCCAGGGATGGATAAACCTGTTTTACCTTTTCCCCTCTTGCTGGCACTGGATTACACATAATGAGCTCTACAGGAGAGGGGTGATGAAGAATGAAATACCTCATCACTGGAAAAGGTTAAAAATTGCACAGTGCTGGTTGGTGCCCTGCAGTTCTCACCAAGGAGCACCACCAACAGGACCATTTCAGGATTTGGAAAAGGAAAGGACAAGTGGGGTACCTCTGACAGTCTTTTCTTTTTAAGGACCTCCTTTAGAATCCAAATCAGAAAGTGAAACAGCCATTCTCCCACTGTCCTCACAGAGTTCACATCTGCCTTTAATTTCAGCTCCAGCTCCTTGAGTCAAATGATTGGAAGTGAAAAAATAAAAGCTGAGAGATGTAAAGTAAATAAATACATCATATACCTTCCTGTGCCCTTCACTTTACCAAACTCTGATTAATAAGAATTTATTTGGTACATCTGATGCTGTAAACAACAAACAAAAGACTACTCAGCCTTCACACTTTGGAATATAAAGGTCTTGGCAAAAAAACAAATAGGATTGGTCTAAAACACTCTCTTAACCTGCAAAAAATTAGTGTGGAGCCACTTTCACCTGTGACTGAGACTGACCAGGCAAGAACCAGCAAGTGCCATTGTTGAGAAGAGTTCACAGCAGATGAGCTCCAGAAAGAGGGCCAAGGGTTATGGGGAAAATGGTTAATGGAGAGATTTGGGCAGGGGCAGAGAAACGACACCTGATGGCCCAAATTCTGTCAGTCAGTCTATAAATCACAAAATCATTCAGACTGGAGAAAACCTCCAAGATCATCAAGCACAATCTGTGACCCATCATGACCTTGTCACCCAGCCCAGAGCTCTGAGTGCCACGTCCAGGTGTGCCTTGGATACCTCCAGGCTTGGGAACTCCAAACCTCCCTGGGCAGTTCCAATGCCTGATCACCCTTTCCAGGAAGAAATTCCTCCTGATGTCCAACCTCAGCCTCCTTTGGGGGCAGTCTGAGGTTCTGTCCTGTCCTCCTGTCCCTGCTCCTGGGAGCTGAGCCCGACCCCCCCGGCTGTCCCCTCCTGTCAGGGAGTTGTGCAGAGCCACAAGGTCCCCCCTGAGCCTCCTTTTCTCCAGGCTGCACAACCCCAAAAGCTGAAGCCCCGGGTGTGGTTTCTGTCGCTTCTCCAGCTGCAAGACGAAGGCTGACTTTGTGCAAGGAGTGTTTTTACTGCCATCAGAGCCGGTTCTGGGCTCGTCTGCCAGTCTGACCCTGCGGGATCCGATGTTCTTAAATGGCCCGGGCACAATTTATGTGCAGCCGTCCCGGGGCGCGTGGACGCCCTGGAAAACACGGAGCGGCAGCAAAGGCTCGCTCCACATCCACAAGGAGAAAACTGACACCGTAAGTCACCATCCAGTTGGCTGGGGGAGAAAGGGGGATGACACACACACGCATATAAATGGATGAGATCACAGCCTCAGCGCCCGCTCCACAGCAATCGAGTAAGACTTGCCCTTAATATTCTTAAAACGTTTTTATTTTTGAACTATAAGACGTGTAAGTGCCCCATTTTTCACCGGCTGAAGCCAAACTTGAAATAACAAAACAGTCCTAAGTAGTTAACAGGCTACAAAACTGCCCCTGATTTCCAGGCAGCGCTGCAGACTTGCAGAGTAACACCGTGTACCCATTAACTCCAAGTCCACAATTTGGCCAGAATTTGTTTTGCTGCATTACGGCCAAATCACTTTTTGTGTCTGTCTTCCTCCTACGTGGGATTGCCTGAGCAGAACAGGATGCCAATGCTGAAAGCACTGACTGTCTCAGACGTTACCATCTCTGATTAAGAAGGCCCTTTTATTGCAGGATCACTCAGACCTTACAGATAACTGTTGCTGCATTGAGATGAAGTTACTGGCAGGAAAAGCTTACGGCAACTCAGGGAACGGCAACCAGAATATTAAGGCTCCCCAAGTGAGCTATTTCAGAAGTCCAGCACAGAAATTATTTTCCTAATATCCATTTTTTGCTGAAAATTAGGCCGACTCTTTCTTGTGCTCCCCACGGAAGATGAGAAAACATCACATTTCTCACTTCCCCCTCAAGAAACTTCCAAGCTGGGTTTGCACAACTCCTGGCAAGTGGGGTGGGTTATTGAAAGGTTCTCTTTAGATCCCTGCCCTTTCCTCCCACGGCAGGAATCCTCTCAGAACTCACCTCTCCATCCTTTTACTGCCACATTCTCAGCTTCTACATGAACTTCACAACATCTTGTTTCCAGTCCTGTTCCTACCCCACATTCCCATCCTGTTTTGGTTTGCTTGTCCAGCTGAGCAAGAGGAAGTGTGTGCTCCAGCTGGTCAGGAGCTGCATCCACACGGGCTGATGAACAGGGATCAAAGACTGCACATCCCACACCCACATCTTTGAGGGACCAGACACAAAACACCACCAAGAACCAAGTGTTTCACAGCAATGGGCAAGAAATACTCGTTTTTTATCAAGGCTGGCACATATCCTGAAGGAAAACCTTTCCATTCCATCTCACATCTACCAGTCCCTGTGTTAGGATTGTGGGGAAACAGCTCTTTGCACTTAATTTCCCTTAACCATTTGACTTTCTGTTCCATCTCAACTTGTTTTTGTTCCAAATGGATATTCCTATATATAAACCATCTCAGTAAGTTGCATCAGCCACTGACATACAATTTATAGCCAGATATGGGTGGGATTTTTTTGAGACAGAATTAAAAATCTAAGCTAGGACGTGGGACAGAAGCATCCAAAGGTGTAAGGTTATATGGACCATTAATTTCCTCCTCCAGTTTTGAAGATCTGAGCAGCAATAGTATTTTGCATTCATGTAAAGGCTTTTTTTCCTCATCAGAAAAAAAAAAAATTAAGTGTTTTCTAACTTATTAAGCAGAGCTTAACTTTGTCACTTCCAGCAGCAGCCACTTGAGTGATGGCAGGGACAGCTATTTATCACCCCATCACCAAGGAACACAAACGGCAGCAAATGAATGACCTGACAGTACCAAACCCAAGTGAAACTGAGTGACAGAACGCTGGGACCTCACTTTTGCCCTGATTCACAGTGCGGCACATTCAGCAGCAGAGGGCTGGTTCATCAGCACGGGGAGGGCGTTTGTTTTAAAGTGGTACAAAAGTCAAAAAGTACATTTTAAAGAATTCATTCTGATTTTTGGAGGGAAGAAGAAAGCGAGGCCCTGCAGCATCTTTTACCCAAATCCTGACAACTTTCAGCAGAGGCACTGCACTCTAAGCAGCACCACAAGTCTGATATGAATGAATTGTTGAAGATGGGAATGAACAACTTCACCTCAAACTGTTGCCTTTTTTCCCTAAACATAAATATTTACACAGTGCTGAGGATGCAGAGTAATAAGCAAAGAGTTAATTACCAAAGGATTTAAGGTGCTCTTCAGAGTTGAGACAAAGCTATCACCATCCCATCAATGTTAACAAAGTGTAATAGAAAATCTAAGCAGACCAGAATCTCTTGTCTGTGCTTATTCAATCTCCATCATAGCTGCTCTTAGGCTGCAGTAAATCTTGTGGCCCAGGAACAAAAAAAAAAAAAGTGTGAAAGAGTTTTGGTTTTAATCACAAGAACACAGAGCAGAGTCTGCCTGCCTCGTTAGCTTGGGGAATTTAAACAGTGACCAAACCACTTGAACTCGTCTGCAAGACACACTCCACGCTCAAATTAAAAAAATCTGCTGCTGAAGTCCTTCAGAGAGGAAATAAGAAATTCGATATGTATTCCACAGCTTAGTTCATTTTTCACCTTGACTACCAAACCAGGATTGCATTCACCATCAAAAAAAATACTAGGGAACCACATGAATTCATATTAAAATTCATAAGGGAAGAGGAAACTAAAAAGAGGCTTTTAATTTTAATTGAATTTTTTAAAAGTTACATTAAAATTTTGATCAACCACTCCAAAACACAAACTTAGACCAACGTTATTTAAAATGACATGGAAAATATTTAGCAGCATTAGCTGTTGCTGTGTTTTGGGAGGCAAGGAAGGAAGGGAAATAAATCCCAGTCCTGGCTGGTGAAAACTACAGCAGAAGCACTGGGAAAGGAGAGTCAAGTGCTCAAGCACTTTTGCCCTCTTTGGCAGGTATAAGGAATAATTTGTCCATTTATAAATGTAAATGTTACAGAATTTAAATGAGGATTTGCTGAATTATGTACCTGCCTCAGGACATATACCTACCCCACTTCTCCTACCAGCTAAGCATTCCTGCTCCTGCCCAAAGAGAGAAATTAAGGAATTAACTTAAGAGCTGTACCTGTTTGCAAATAAACACGCTTCAAATAGTTACCAGCCAATGAAAATCAACCTGTCTTTAGGAAAATAATGAAAGTACAATCCCAAAACAAGATTAAAATCAATGATTTAAATCAAAGCTTCCCTCTTGCTGATGTAAATCAAAGTGATTTAAATCACCAGTTTTGATCAATTCACTCATTTGCATAACATTGATCGTTTATCCCTTAAAATGTCATCCAGGGGCCAAAGTTAGCTGGGTATTTCTCTAAATCTCAATTCAGCCAGCATAAATAAAGCTTTCGTGTTCTTATTTAAAAATTTATAAAATTCCCTATCAGCTCTACCGTTGCCATTCCTGATGTCTGATCACCTTTGGGCAGCCGAAGCAGTTTAAGAGATGAACGGACGCAATTCCGCAGCGATCGCGAGCGCAAGCGGAGCCACATCCCGCTGACAGGGCTCCGGAGACTCCTGCCCGTCACCAAACACACAAACATGCTGATGGGACAAACAAGTGTTTACAAGATCCCTCAGCCCATCAATTCCCTTTAATACAGTTGGGTAGCCAGGGGTTATTGATCTCTGGTGGTGAATTTTCACAGCAGGCTGTTTTCCTGCATTGATCATGGGAGCAGGGCAGGGATTAACGTAGAGCAGGAGCTCCTTCATTACAGGAAAACTGCCTTTGCTGAGGGCAATGCAAAGGTTATCCAGAACCTACAGGCTGCCCCTGGATCCCTGGAAGTGTCCAAGGTCAGGCTGGATGGGGCTTGGAGCCACCTGGGACAGTGGAAGGTGTCCCTGCCCATGGCAGGAGTGGAACCAAGATGAGCTTTAAGGTCGCTCCAACCCAAACCATTCCATTCATGTCAAGAAAGCTGGATTTTCCTCCCAGTTCTCCCTGGCTTGCTTTGGCCCTTCCTACAGAAACTGTTTTTGGATTGCACAATCCTTCACAGTTACCATCACTTTTGTCTCATTTCCTTCATCCTCAGACTCTTCACCTGAATTCTGCAGTGATTCTGACACTGTCCAAACCCTTCAAAATACCAGCTCTTCTCCATGGTTCTACCTCCTCTCCATGCTTCTATCTCCTCTCCTGCGGCTTCTGCTTCAAGGTACTTACAAGGAAAGGAAATGCTGGAGAAACTGGAAGGAGGTGAGAGCACAAAGGATGGCAGGATGATGCAGACAGAAGTCAAACAGTTACTATGAGCCTGGGGAGGGGCTGGAATGGATTGTCCAGAGAAGCTGTGGCTGCCCCTGGATCCCTGGAAGTGTCCAAGGCCAGGCTGGACAGGGCTTGGAGCCACCTGGGATAGTGGAAAGTGCCCCTGCCCATGGCAGGGGGTGCAATGGGACAAGTTTTAAAGTCCCTGCCAACCCAAACCTTCTGGGATTCTATGAATTTTCAAGCACATGAATCTACTAAGAATTCAAACAATGCTCTGCTCACACAATATTTTATGCAAATAACAGCTCTCAAAAACAAAGAGTAACCACTGAGTGCTTTTACCTATTTTACTGGCATACACAGAAACATGACTGTCTCGAGTACCAGGCAGGTTTTTTTTAAAAGCAAACATTTTAAGGCAACAGCACAAAGCCAATAACTGCATCCTGGTCACTTTGATCCAATTACAATACATTTTAAAGTATTACAGTACTTTAAAGATTAAATAGTGCTGCAGCTTCTCCATCTAAAGTTACCATGCTGGAAAGTTCTTGGTTAGAGAACTCCCGGCCCCGACTGTGTGAGCTTTTCCACTTGGGAGATTCAAAGTGGATTTAGCAGGATTACCAGCATACTTCAGCATTTTCAGGATCAGAGCTTAAATGGTATCTCCGACACACATGTGGGACAAAAAAAAACAGTGGAGGAATAAGAAATCTGTTCCTAAGAAAACCAGGGAGCTATTGATCCTAATGAGCTTTATGCTTTTGACTTCAAACTAAGAGAGAAGGAATGAAAACAAATACTCTGTGTTTTAGTGAAGGAGTTTTATCAAAATCTATGTATTTATAATCTATTCAGTTATCACTAATTGGTAAATAAAACAAATTATGTAATAGGATATGACAACATTTTTAGATGACAAAACTCAGATTATACTGAAGGCATTTAGCTCAAGACTGAAGAAAAAACCCCCAACTTTATAAACATTAAGTTATTATGCTGACCTAAAATATTCTTGCTGAACAAACCACCAAAAACCCTACCTCAAATCCCTGTGTGTAGCAAACAGCATTTTTCCCATTTTTAAAAAGCAGATGGAGCTTAGCTCCCTTCAGGAGAGCAAACAGTCCAGACCTAAGCAACAGGAAAAGTTAATATCCCAAAAAGAGAGCAGAAGCTCTCAGAAGCTGTGTACAGACATTTCCTGCCTCAAGATCATAGAAATTCACCCCCCAATGCACTCAGAAAACTGAACTTGTCATAAACTGATGCCCAGATTTGTTTCCCAACCTTTTTTTCCTTGTTAAACTGCTCACAATTTATTTTTAACTACTGCACAGAAGCTGCATCTGTCGAGGATGCTCTTTTTGCAAGCAGAGCTCCTGCTCAAGAGACTGCAGGGAGACTTGCCTGCCTTGCCTTCAGCAGAGTTAAACCATTTTTGAATAAAAAATGGTTCTTCTACACGTTTATTCCAATTTTAACCTTTACAGCTCTGCCACCTGCCCAAGCCCCACTGCTTTGTCAGGAAAAGGACATGCCCAGAGAAGCTGCCTCATCCCTGGAAGTGTCCAAGGCCAGGTTTGACAGGGCTTGGAGCAGTCTGGGATAGTGGAAGGTGTCCCTGCCCGTGGCAGAGGGGTGGAATGGGATGAACTTTAAGGTCCCATCCCGTGATTCCACGATTCCGTACTGCTGCTGTCTCTAATGTCTCACGTGAGCTCCAAAGAGAGATTTAGAAGTAGATGCTCTATGTTTAACCTGCATTTAAGGCCTTTAAAAGTTAAAGGAGTGCAATGAATGATGCCAGGACAAGCATTATCTACAAAGATAAAGGAGCCCGAAATAGCCAGCAGAGCCCTGTCAGCCAGCGAGCTCCAGCCGTGGATGTGGAACCTGCAGCAGGAGCAATTTAGGAAGCTCCTTCCCACCAGTCTTCCACAGACTGATCTTCAAAACTTCGGAGCAGGAGCAACAAAGAAGTCAAACCAAATCCTATCACTGAAACAGCTGAAGGCCTTCACACAGACATCGCATTAAGAGCTCACTCCTACCACGTTCTTTCACTTATTTCTGAACTCCAGACATGCCATGAACACAAATTCTCACTTGTAGGGTCTTTCCCTCAAGGAAAAATCCCTGGAATAGACTCAAAGCTGGGCAATGCCCAGAGTGTGAGTCTTCAGCAGGGGACATTTCCTCTCTGCAGCTCCAGGAGAGCATCACCTGTCTCTGTGAGGGTGGTGAGGCCCTGGCTCAGGTTGCCCAGGGACTTTATGGACTCGCCATCCCTGGAAATGTTCAGGCCAGGTTGGACAGGGCAGGAGCCCCTCTGCTCTGGAGCCAGGCTGGGAGAGCTGGGGGTGCTCACCTGGAGAAGAGAAGGATTCAGAAGACCTCAGAGCCCCTTGCAGGGCCTAAAGGGGCTCCAGGAGAGCTGGAGAGGGACTGGGGACAAGGGATGGAGGGACAGGACACAGGGAATGGCTTCCCACTGCCAGAGGGCAGGGCTGGATGGGATATTGGGAAGGGATTCTTCCCTGGGAGGGTGGGGAGGCCCTGGCACAGGGTGCCCAGAGAAGCTGTGGCTGCCCCTGGATCCCTGGAAGTGTCCAAGGCCAGGTTGGAAGCAGCTTGGAGCAACCTGGGATGGTGGAAGGTGTCTCTGCCCGTGGCAGGGGCTGGAACTGGATGAGCTTTAAGGTCCCTTCCACCCCAAACCAATTCCATAATTTAATGATTTCCTTGCCTTAGGTTCCTCATCCCACAGAAAGGCTGATCTCAGAGGAGCACCCAAATTTGGGCTGTGAGGTCCTAGAGCAGACCCAGCAGTGCTGGGCTGTGTGTACACGAATCCCCAGCCAGCAGCACGATGCCAATCCCACATCCAGCTAAAGGAGATCCAGGGAGCAGGGCTGGGGCTGCTGCCACACGTGCCCTTGACTTCACAAACACAGCTGCAACACTCACAAGCAAAGGTGCATCTGCATCACTGCAGAGTCATGCAGTTTAAAAATAAGAGCTCGAAAATTGCTTTCTAATTTGAAATAATTTAAATTAGAAGAACGATTTAAGATGCGTATTTTGCAAAAATTTTCCGAGGGAGAAGAATCTCAAGGCAGTGAAGCAGTGGAAGTCACTCGGTAGGCACTGGGAACCAGTGTCTGATGAAGTGCCAACCCATCTTTCAAGCAGAATCCTTGTCTGCAAGTACAAAAGAACAAACATTTTCTTTTTACTTTGCTTATTTAGCTCAGTTCAATGACTGCTGCTTTCAAAGTTGAGGAATCAGCTGGGAATTCAGAAAGCAGGAAAAACAGTTTCTCGCTTTCAAATGAGGAATAAAAATAAGGTAAGTTGATGAGCTCTGCCAGCTCTATGGTTTTGAAGGACAAGGTAACCAGAAATTAGGTGAAACTTAGCTTAGCAAGACTCACTGTATTTAATAAATGTATTTGAGAAGAAAAGCTGTATTTTGACAGAAGTGTAACACAGCCTTAACATCAAGTAAAACTGCACTTTCAACTGAATTAGTTTCCATCCAAATGGAGCTTGACATGATTTTAAATAGGAATCAGCTGGGAAATATGCAGCATTAACCATGTTCTAATTCAGCATGTAATAAATGTATAGGAAGCAAGGCAATTGCTCAGGTTACATCCTGACACCTGCTCCAAAGCCCTGAAGTTCGCAGCAGAGCCCAAGAAATACGAGTGCAAAACAAAAATGAGGATCAATTATTCAAAGCAAAGTTTCCTGCCTGCTCTTTACACCACTTCGACTCGCATCGATCCACGGGCTGCAGTGTTAACTTTGGACAGTCCCCCACCCTCTGAAGCCACACTCAGGCCCATGCAGCATCCATGGGATGCAGTTATTGGAGGAAGAGAACTTCTGGGATGGATTTCATGGATCTTACCTAGCTGGGAGACAGACCTACTTCTGCCCTAAGCAGTTAAGGGAAGGGGAGCAAAGGAAATTCTGGGAGAGGACACCAGGAAGACCAAAGAAATTTGAGTCTCCAGTATATTCAGTAAACAAATGCATCATTCCTTTAGGAAGAAACATATAAACTAAAATCAAACCGCCTTTTTCTGCCACCTTCTAAAAATAAGAAGGTGCTGGGGTGAGTTTTGTATCACATGGAATATAAAGGGAATGCTCAAACAGGTGTAATAAGTTGTTTATCAATTTTTGAACTGTGCTTTGAGCAAGCAGAGTTGGTCACTCCCACGCCAGGAAGCTGCAAAAGCAATGTCAAGAAATTTAGGGGACAATTTACTCGCTGTCAAGAAGCAGAGAAGGTTTTAGTCTAAACGAGGAATAAGACAATTGATGAAATTTCATATCAGATCTATTCGAGACACCAAGATAAGACATCAGCACTATCACAAGCCAAAGCCAGACCTTCTCAACAGCCACGCTGGCAAACTCAAAGAGGATTAAAAACTTGAGGTTTTTTGTCAGAAGAGCTGTGTAGGAAGATTTTATTTCAAAACAAAGGACCAGTAATGTGCAACCTTTCCATGCATATCTGACTAAATATGAAGCAGCCTTGAGAGAAGGACCTTGGGGTGCTGGTGGATGAGAGGCTGGACCAGCCCCATCCTCAGGCACTCACACCCCAGAACCCCCCGTGCCCTGGGCTGATCCCCCAGCGTGGGCAGCAGGGGAGGGGGGATTCTGCCCCTCTGCCCCTCTCAGGTGAGACCCCACCTGCAGATCTGCCTCCAGAGCTGGGATCCAACAGCAGAAGGGCGTGGAGCTGCTGGAAAGAGTCCAGAGGAGGCCACGGAGCTGCTCCCAGGGCTGGAGCCCCTCTGCTCTGGAGCCAGGCTGGGAGAGCTGGGGGTGTTCACCTGGAGAAGAGAAGGATCCAGGGAGAGCTCAGAGCCCCTTCCAGGGCCTAAAGGGGCTCCAGGAGAGCTGGAGAGGGACTGGGGACAAGGGATGGAGGCACAGGACACAGGGAATGGCTTTAAATGGACAGAGGGCAGGGATAGACGGGATATTGGGAAGGAATTGTTGGCTGTGAGGGTGGGGAGGTCCTGGCACAGGTGAAGCTGTGGCTGCCCCTGGATCCCTGGCAGTGTCCAAGGCAGGCTGGATGGGGCCTGGGACAGTGGAAGGTGTCTCTGCCCATGGCAGTGGGTGGACTGGAACAGGATGAGCTTTAAGATTCCTTCCCATCCATTCCACGATTCCACAGCCTGGCAGAGGTGCACAGTGCAGCACTGCACTCCAAGAGCCACGTCTGCTGGGACACAGAGCAGGCAGAGGGGTTTGAACACATCCCATGGCACCCTAGGGCTGGACTGGCCTGGGAGAACTGGGGCACCGTGTCTGCCATGCAAAGCATTTGCAGGGGATTTTCAGGGATGTTCTCCAACGGCCTTGTCTACACAAACTGGGAGGATTAAACCAGACCTCAGAGCAATTTAAATAAATCTGCACAAGCCGAGTGTCACCGTGAGTGCCTCACAACGCTTCCTCTGAAATTGGCTCCCCATCAGCTTAAATTTGTGTCTCCACACGCAGGAGCCCTGCTGAGCACAGGAGGCAACACCCACAAATTGACCTCTGACCACTGCCATGCATTGAAGTGAAAGTGATTGATACTTGGTTGCAATTTCACCCCTTGTAAGGTGTATTTATATAAATAAACATAAATTTTATGTACATGCAAATGCATTTGGGTGTATATAAAATATACCCAAATATAGGAAAAGAAGCCACCCACTTGTGCTCCAAATCTGTAAGTCTCTCCCAGCCATTCCATAAACCTCACAACCAAAGCCAGACCTACTTTATGTTTTTATAAAGTCTGCAACTAAACCTTAAAATAAATAAATAATAAAAGGTCATAATTCATCATCCTGACATCAAATCAGCAGATTGGGACTCCAGTATATCAGAGTGATGGATATAGACTTGTTTAAAGGATGGTTTAGTCTGCATTATGCCAGAACATTTATTGTTGCCTTTAAGACTGTTTCCTTTCCAAGATGTTTCAAATAAAAGCAACAGTCTTCTTTTCCCTTAACTGCCTGTTTGAGAATCCACTATTCAGCAAAAAGAATTTTCCCCAAAAAATCACGACTAGAGAAGCAACAGGACAGTGAGTGCTAGAAAACACAATTTCCTGTTTTTCCTCATTTTCTCTTGCTTGCCAGGTGATCTAATAACCACTCTTTGATGGATATCAGGAGTTAAGCCTCCCTAAGGGAAAAATCCTTCCTAATAAATGTCCAACCACCACAAAATCTCTCCATCCATCGCTTACCACCGCTGCCGTTTCACTGTGCCACACTGGCAGGATGCTGGAGCACCACGGTCCTGGGCCCCACTGTCCTACAAATGACCACAACCAGTCCTCCCAGTCCTGCTTCCATCTGCTCCCTGTGATCCACACCTCTCCTCCTGCCCTTCTCTCTCTGCTTTTCATGGGGTGAGACAGAAAAAGCTGCTTTATCTAAGCATAAAGCCTGATCTCGTATCAAATGCTGTTCAATAAAAGAATACACACTTCCAGTTATATATATACATATATATACGTATTTCCATCAGCAGAGCACACTGGAAACTATCCATTCTCATCTCAACCTCTGATGGTGGTAAAACCCATCAACTTCCCAGGCAGTCCAGTGCAGGAAGATGCACACAAAGAGGTCTGACAACAACCTGTCCTGTCCACCGTGGCTGCTGTGCACAACTTCTTCCCTCTGCCTTGGGCCAACATCACATTTCTTAACCTTCAAAATAAAGTCCAACTTTTTGCAAGCAGCTCCACGGGCCACCCTGTATCCCACTAACACCAAGAGACACAGCAGTGGTAGAGTCACAAAACCACTCACATTTTCACCAGAACACTTGCTTAATTACAAATATTGATAAAAACCTGCATCGCTTCTGCTTCTCAGACAATCCCAGCAACACTGACAGTGCTTGAGAACGTGCCCAGGAGACAGAACATTTACATTTGCTGCAATTATTTCAGGGACCTTCTTCTAACACGTTCCAGTCCACCAGGAGACAGCAAGTCAGTAGCACCAATGTGGAAACTTGCTGTTTGATCCAGCTCTAAACAAGACCTCCTCGGGTTTGACCTGTGTTGTGAATGGTGATTCGTAGGCACAACTGGTAACCAATTTGGGAAAGAAGAGAAAATGTAAAGGAATAAATTATCGTTTCTACCTGCTTCCCTTCTTCCCATCACAGTTTTACAAGTTTTCTTTGAGCCTGCTTAGGGAAGCAGACAAGCCAGGAGGGAGAGGAGCTGAAAAGCCCCAGCAAAGGGAGGAGAAGGGGCTGCCAGTTCTGCCAGGACATTGTTGGGGGATGATGTGTTTCAGGATTTGCTCCCATCTTTCAGGTTGCTCCTATCACTTCTTTCCCTGCAGCAGAACTGAATCAAATCTTTGTGAGGTAAAAGGGTGCAGGAAGCTGTTCAGAGACGTGGGGGTATTTACTCCTCAGATGAAAAAAAAAAAAAAACAAAACGGCAAAAAACCCACAAACCACCCACATTACAGCAACCCTAGCTCTGCCTGCACCCCTCTTGTGAGAGCACTGCTGCATATCCTTCATTGTATTTATAAATAGGGTTGGTTTTGTCATGTCACAGGCTGCCATTTACACTGACTTCTCTTTCTCTCAGCTCATGCACAGGAGCTGCCTGGCCTGAGTTTGTGACTACAGATCTGTGTGAACAGGAATAGATACATGACCGTGCAATATGAGGCCATGATTCCACCAGGGAGAGAGCGTGAAAGGAACCCCAGGTAATGGAATTGTTTGTACATATTCACACAAATAATCTTAGCCCTTGTCCTGACACTAATACAAGAACACAAGTCTCATGGAGCTTGAAATCTTCCCCTGGAGAAACAACTTTGCAAAAACAATGGAAGAAAGCACTCTGTGTAGAAAAGGCTGTTTGTAGCTTTGCTTGCTATTTAAACCAGGCTGATTAATCTTCAAGATCCAGCAGCTTTTCAGATTTTTTGCCTTTCCTCCCTCCCTTATTCCACAGCCTTTTCATCAGTGTTTTAAAGCAACAGCACACCAAGGGCTCAGCTACACCCAGGACTGTGCACAAACCCCACCAAGTGCAAAAGCAGTGGCTCCTGTGAGAGCTCAGAGACCACCAGGCAGCTGGGGACACGGGACTGAAGTGGGGTACAAGGAATACAAACCAAAAAATACACTGGGATGTGTGAATTTCTAAGAGATGCTGGAATACAGGAACCACAGCCCATCAGAAACCATGGCAGGACAAGAGGAAACGGCCTCAAGCTGTGCCAGGATGGGTTCAGGTTGGACATTAGGAGGAATTTCTTCATGGAAAGGGTGGTCAGGCTTTGGAAGGGGCTGCCCAGGGAGCTTTGGTGTCCCCAACCCTGAAGGTGTCCAAGGAAGGCCTGGATGTGGCACTCAGAGCTCTGAGTGACAAGGTGGGGATCAATCACAGCTTGGACTCGATCTCTTTGGTCTTTTCCAACCCTAATGAATCTCTGTTTTTAGGTTTTCCAGTTGTCCTCTCCAACTGGAACCACCAGGGTTCACGTCTAAGCCTTCTCTTCGAAAACGAGATGGTAGGTCCTGGTAAAACTTGAGATTGTTTGACAACAAAGACATTCTCAAAGCTGACATATTAAAAAAAAAAACCAACAAACAAACCCCACCCTATAAATTTGCTAAAAGATGCTAATATTGACAGCTTGCTTTCATATGCAGCAAGGTGGGAATGGAGGGCAAGAAGAAGATATTCAGAGAAGAAATATGAATGAACAGAAGGCATTTTTAGGGTGTCTGGAGTGTGACACGAAAGCCAGGCCACCCCCCTTCCTGAAAACCTCTTGCAGCCTAAAGCCCTGACTGTGAGGCTGTTCTCCATCCCATAAGGTTAAATAAATATCTCTATAAATGTTTTCAGGTCTGGGCTTTAAGAAGTGAAAGGTAGCCCAAGGAAGTCCTTCAGCACACCAGTGGGAAAGCTGGGTTATGTGGAACACAGAAAGAAAAGCTGCAACAAAACCTCAGTATGAAGCAAGGTACAGCAGATTTCAACTGGGAAACAAGGCAAGCACAGCACCTCAGGAGAAATCTTCCTTTTCCTAAGTTACTTGGGAGATAAGGAATGAAGAGAGAGAATCAGACCATCATTAGTGACTGGCATATAACTGCACCATGCAAAGGCTGTTTGCCTTTGCAACAACAAAAATTCCTGCCTAAACTATATAGATGCAGTGCATATGTTGCACAAAACCAAGTTTACATAATAAAGAGAATATATATTTGCTTTGATCTCGAGCTGCCCCATAAATTTTTAATAACAGCTGTAAAACAGAAATCTTTGGCTAGAAATCCTCAGCAGCGATGAAATTTAAGCTCCCTACTCATTACAGGTTAAGAAAACCCATTTCCAATCCATTCCTTGTAGAACTGTTACCAACTTCTCCCAAGGAGAAATGCAAATGTCATTCACAGCCATTTATTTGTAGATTATTCTCTTCAGCCTGGCTCTCTCCAAAACAGAGGGATAAGGGACTATTCAATCTGGTTTGTCATCTTTGGTCCTATTAGCAGAGGCATTGCTAAATTCAGATATCACAATCCTCTCATTTCATATTTCACTGGAAGGATGCCTCAATCTGGTCTTTTTTTTTCTCTACAGAGAAACTGTTAAACCAAAAGTACTAAAAAAATAACTTCTCTACGATGCACCACAAATAGATGACAGTTTCTAGTTCAAGTGCAAAGGGACAAAGAAACCAAAATCTTTTTATATGCAGACATTAAAGCAAAAGCAGGAAACAGACTTAACATCTGGCAAAAAAAAACCATTAACCCTTGTGATTTCAGTGAGGCAACTCTCAGGAACTTCCTTTGCTTTCAGCTCCTTCCCCCCCACTAAAGAACCACCACTTGAAACTGTGTTCACACATCCCCTATAATAAAAATAATCTTTTAGGTAAACTAGGAGGCTCCAAAAGGTGCAACCATCAAATACATATCTAGAAAAAAAATTACAGTAAAATAAATATGAAATTCCTTGTTCAAATCACTGCATGCAAGGAAAGCCTCACACAGAGGCATTTTTTAGGAGGAAGATTTTTAGCAAAGAGTATTTAAAGCCAGTTTTTGGGGGTAGAAAGAGGACAGATGATTACAGTGCTGTATGATAAGATGAGAAAGAGAGAGCTAATGGGATATAAAACTGCATACACTGGAGACAGCTTTACAAGTTAGGGAAATGACAGGCAAATAGCAATCACACCACACCAAAAAGGCACTGACAAGTCAGAAAAAACCCTTCATTTTCTAAATGACAGCAGACTTAGTCCCTCTGTATGAAGAGTACACAGAGCCCGAGTTAAACAGTAACTGAGAGTCCCAGAGATGTTTGGAGAGTGCCCAAAATGGAGAGAAACCATTCCCTGCCCTCGTTGCGCAGGGTTTGTGCAACTCTGGACACAGCCAGGTGTGGTTTTGTGGATGTAGATCCATCAGAAATCCAAGCTGTGTCCCACCCTCCCTCCCTCCCAGGGGTGAGCATTTGCAGGGTCCTGCTGGCTCAGAACTTTGAACACTCCCTGAATCACTTCCAGCAAAACTATTCCCTGTTCCAGTTAGATCATGAAGTTGCACAGAGGTCCTGGTTCTCCCAACTGGTTCCATCTGAACCAAGTAAGAGAGTTATTAAACAGCTCTGCCAAGCCACTGGTGAGGATGGGAATGGGAGGGACTCACAGAGTTTAAATACTGTATTCGTTCATGGTGGCACAGGACTGAACAGGGATTGAAAACAAACAAACAAAAAAGGAATAAAACTAACAAACCAAACAAAAAAGGGTAAATTACACAAGAAATTAAGGCCATTTGCTGACTAGGAACTGAACAGCACCTCCCTTCACAAGAGCTACCTGGGCTGCAGGTATGGGACATTCAGCAGGTGGAAAAATGGACATGGCTTGGGATTGAACATGCCTGGACCTCTGTCTGGGTGGAAAAAGAGGGATACAGAGGATATTCAGAACACCTGCAGCACAGAGAGAGGATGTCTGCAAGGATATGCTGGGGAAGGGCCAAATGTTTGCCTTGTTCTTCCAGGCTCTCCTCAGCATCCAGCACTGCATCATCCAGCCTTGTGCTGACCACCACAGCACATTTCTTACACCTGATTTTAACTGAACTCAAGTCCTATGCTGAGTTTTGCTACCCTTACATAAACAGTGCTTTACAGCTGCCCAAATGCAGAGGTACAAACCTGCACAGCTCTGCGGTGGTGCAGATCAGAGGCAGCTCCAGGCAGCACTCTCAGGACATAAACTCTTATTTTTGTACCATTGCTGCCCTGCAGAGAAAGAGCAGCAAAGCAGGAACCTCACTGAACTCCCAGTTTCAAAGTCTACCATGTAAAATGCCAATTAAACAACTGCCTTCTAACTCTGCCCTGTGCCAGCCACAGGGTCCAATCCAGCAAGAGTTGCATGTCTTTAAAAACTACCGTAAAACATTTCAAAAGCTCCACTTTTCAAAAATAAAATGAGAGAGAGAACAGGGGGGAGGATGAAAAGCACAAGGATGCATCTCCACGAAAAAGATCAGTTTCATTTCCCTTTGCACATACCACAGACCTGCAGAGGCTGGACAGCACCTCTCGAGCTCGTCCAGTCTAACCCCTCAAAAGTGCAATTTTCCAGTGCAACTTGCTCCAAAAATAACTGTGCAGGAACATGATGATCCACCTGGATTTAGGCTGGTGCTGGGGTAATGACTGGACTACAAAAATACATCTTCCTACACAGCCCTGCAGTCTCAGAGCCGTGGGGTAGGGATGGCCCAGCAGGGTGGTTTCTCAAACCTGAGAGAACATCACTGAACCACTTTTGCTTAGTGGCTGGCTAAGGCCAAAACTGAAAAGTTAAGTCAAAACTGGGTTTAAGCTGAGTTTAGAACTGGGAACTGTGACTGCACATGGCACAGGAATGGATACAAAAGAAAGACCATCAACAGCAGCAGGGAAAACAGTCAAGAGAAACTCGAGGTGCAGCTTCAAAACTGGTAATTTGCAATTTCTCTGCTTTCTGCAAACACCAGTCACGGTCCAAGACTCTTCTCAGCGGCTGTAAGAGCACACAGCTCGTATCCAGCACATCCAAATTAATGCAGGAGAGTTTAGGAGGTCTGCCCAAGTAATGTCTCCACACAATTATAGCTCAGAAGTCATAACCCCTCCCTTTAATATTAAAGAAAAAATGAAATCACATTTGCAGCCAAAATGTACTGATAATACTGCAATGGCAGCATGGCCCTGAGCCTGCAGCCTTCTCAGAAGTCATTCTCATTAGAGGAAAACTGGAGGATCATCCTCTTCATCCAGTGATCTGCAGGACATTTAACACACGCTGCTCACTGGAAGGCCAGCGCTATGGAATTTTTCAGGCAAGGGGAGTTTTAAGTGTTTCAATCCCATCTCCATGCAGGTTTTACCTGGAAAAGATGGAGAGCATAAAGCAGAGCTGGGAAGCAGCACCCAGGAGGACACCAGAGGCAAATTTCTGCCATGAGGAGTGGGGGGAAGGCTGCTCACAGCAAATTGTTTTGTCAAATAACCGGAGGGAGGGCCAATGTCTCCTCTGGAAGGCTGACAGTAAAAGTCTGTCAGAAGCAAAAACAATGGAGAATTAATTATTCCTAAATATGAAAGGACACAGAACTCAGTGATCTGTTAATTAAAAACAAAATATCCAAAATGTAGTTCCAGTTCAGTTCTTGTGAGAGCCAACAGAGAGCAATCCCAGCACCTCTAACGTCAGTAAGAGCTTATTTTAAGGACTCATCCCTTAAAGATATCGAAATTTAATGAAAATTGCAGATATTCAGTACTCATCTATTCCATATTCAAATATCTGAGCTCACACAAAATACACAAGAGAGTCTTCACCAACTCATTGTGTTTCAGCAGTTCTGGAAATCACTGAAAAGTAACTGGCAAACCAACTAAACTTCATTAGTGTAAAGCTGCTCCTCAAAGGCAGCTCTGGAGGGGCTCAAAGCAGTGAAGTTTTATTTTTGTTTTAGCTGGTCACGCAGTGGGTAAGAAGCAGAAAGCAGCTCTGATGTGTGAGAAATAGCACAGACAAGCTCTGTGACAGGGAGAAGGAAAGACAAATTGTGACTTTCTGTGAAGATGACAACACTTACAATTAAATGTCCTTGTCTTAATTTCTGCTCCCACGTAGCCAGTGGGTTGTGTGAGGGACAGAAGAAACCTCAGGTTTCTCCAGCCTACCTTTCCCACAGCACTCTGCAAAATAGGGAGGGAGTAGAGAGGTTTTGAAGATAAATCAGGATCCCCAGCCCTTCGTGAGAAGTTCTCTCCTCACAATGTGTACAAGCCATCCATCAAAGGATCCACAACAACAAAAGAAAATAAATCCCAGAATCATTTGGGTTGGAAAAGACCTCTGAGATCATCGAGTCCAACCTGTGCCCCATCCCCACCTTGTCACCAGCCCAGAGCTCTGAGTGCCACATCCAGGCCTTCCTTGGACACCTCCAGGGATGGGGACTCCAAACCTCCCTGGGCAGTCCCTGCCAATGTCTGACAGCCCTTTCCATGAGGGAATTCCTCCTGATATTGGAAATGCTGGACAAATAGCAGTGTTGAAACACGAAGGAGAATGGAAGGGTTTAAATCCACCCTCCCTAAGAATGGTGTCTCAGTGTGGGCTGAAGGGAGCCAACTCCCACAATTTTAAGACTTTCAATATGCCAGTCCAGCAAAGGATGTGGGCACATCCTTTGCTCCAAGCACTGGACAGCAGCAATTCCTTCAAGGACAAGCAGAGGAGATGGCCAAGACAACTCCATGGTCACTGCCTCCCTTTTACCTGCCAGCTCACGAGTCAGACACCTCTAAATCAGGAGGGACATTTATTGAGGGACATTCATGGAGCTCTTCTCTGAGCCACAGACACCTCAGAGTGACCAACACCACCCTGAACGTCACTGGATACCCCATGATCGGGGCTTATTTCCTCCCTTAAAGCTTTCATTTTCCATTAAATTAAAAAAAAACAAACCCTGGAGCTTCATCCTCTGGCCAGGCAAGGGCCTGAAGAGCAGCATACCTGCATTCCAGTTTCCACCCTGGGTTATTAGCCAGACTGTTTATAAAACAATTTTAAAATGCCAGCTTTTATGTATTACAGTTTTATTAATCTTGAATGATACATCATAGGTGCAGGACGCATAAAAGGGTTACAGAAACATGCTTTGCATTTTAAAATGCTTTAGTGAAAACAAATGAATTCTCTTTATTAAATGAATTGAACCTTGCTGTGTCCTCCACGGAAAGATTTCAGTATTAGTGAATCTCCTCCCTCATTGTTCTTTTTTTCCACCTTATGTTAGGGGAGGAAAACAAGTATTTCGGCATTTACAGCTCCCAAATGGTTTTTCAGTTTTGAATTAAACAGGCTGCAATATGAACTATCTGAATACACAGAAATAAAGGAAATATTCTCTATGCACATGCAGGAGAGGCTACTTCTGTCAAAAAACAGGTTTACTGCTTCATCAGATTCTGGTTCCATGTGCTCAGCCAAGAGTGACAACCTCCACTCCACTGGTTTGACCTGGTTTGAGATATTGGCAGTAGAAATACAAAGCCCAGGTTCTGCTGGAGTCCATTACAAGAAACAGAGGCACTACAGCAAGTGGCTTAGGCTTTAGAAAAAGGCATTCCTATATTTTAACCTATTTAAATAGAAAACGTTTTTTTAAACTAAAAACCAAATTCTGAATTCAGGTTACAAACTCAAGTTTAGGTGTAATTACAAAGAGAAGGTAGAGATGCTTCACTGCTGCTTTTATCAGCCAACTTAGCCCACAATCAGCTTTTATTCTTATCAAAGATACAGATGCATCCATTTGCCATTAAACAGATCTGTTTCCCACAAACTGGACACAGCCTCCAGGCTCCAGACAAGCAGGGAATCTTCCCTTCCAGCATCCAGAGCACAGGAATTTTAACACCTTCTTGGAGCAGCATTTAAATTGATCATTAGTGTCAACAAACACAATCCAAATGGACTGTCCCAAACCTCTCTGGAAGCAGAGACTCTTTTCTGCTTGCTCAGTGTTTAACACCCTGGAGGCCCAGCTCCAGCAATGCTCTCAAACTGCAGCCACTTTAATCTTCATTTTTAACTGTTTTATGAGTCTTTTAGGTAACCCACCTAAGCAATCAAATACAACGACCCAAAAAAGATCTGGACCCCAGTTTTCTGGTTTTACAAGCCTCAGAGGGGAAAGAAGGTAATACCTGAACAAGTTCCATGATCCAAGCCCAAGGTTTTATGGAGGAAGGGGAGGTTGGAAGGGGAGAGAGAGGGGGATGATCTTCCCATAGCACTGCAATGCCACAGGAAAGCACCACGTTTAATGTAATCAAGCTCTACATTGCAGCCATATGGAAACAATTTCACTCAATAAACAACTCCCTGCAAGAAGACAGCAGAGGAACAGGAAAATCAGATCCTGATTTAACCAGGAGGCAGGAGAGGAGCTGGCTGAGCTCAGGGGCTGCCATGACACGAAACATCCACCAGAATTCCACAGCTCTGGGTCCCTATCACAAGTTGCCTTTGACTTTCACACCTCGGCCTGCAGGAGTACAAATGGCACAGCTTCTCCCACAGTGCTTCCCAGCCTCCAAGATCCTGTGCCTCAGTGCTCTCCCCTCTCTTCCCCCCTTCCCAATCTTTCCTCAAAGCCTATCACTGTGGCCAGCTTCCCACCCGACAGCCAGAAAGGAAGCAGACATCCCAAACTTCAGATACTCGCCCGACCTCTCTGCCATTTATCTGCCTGGAACGTGCAGGTTTCAACACAGGGACTTTCTCAAGGAACAAATCCTTAGAAACATCTACCTTGGGAAAAAAAACCAACCCAAAGCACCACACATTTCACTTCTTCCTGTTAGTGGTATTTAAATGAGGTTTGGTTTCAAGATCCCATATTATCCAGGGTCCCAAAAACCAATGGCAAAACCACTGCTTCTCCTGCAGAAGACAACATTCCTGTGCACTGCTGATTACAGCTGCAACACCAAGGGAGTAAAAGCTAAATCAGTTTGGGACAGGAAAAGGGAAATTCAAGGGAACAGCCAGCAAGCAAAGGCAGCTGCATTTTTAACAAAAAGCAAGAAGGCACAGTGCTATGAATAAATCAGAATTTACTTGAGTGTGACAGAGGAGTGACACCAGTATTTATGAGAATAATGCCATGAAGTGAGGGGTAATTCACGAGTGTCTTCAGAAGTAGCTGCTTGTGAAGGTTGGAAGCTCATCACTTCCACAACACCACGGGATCTGGCAGCAGATGCACCACAACCACCCCAAAAGTGCTGCCATTTCACACTTGGGGACATCCAGAAACAAAAAGCCTTGGGATGTTTCTCTTAACAACTCAAGTGCAAGATGCAAGATACAAAAAAAAAAAAAAAAAAAAAAAAAAAAAAAACACCAGAAAA
>VZTJ01005459.1:283480-323631 GCA_013397795.1 Orthonyx spaldingii | reverse complement strand
GGGGGTCGGCCCTGAGGTGTGGGGGAAGGCGGGGGTCGGCCCTGAGACGGGAAGGGTAAGGGGGGGCCGTTTCCCAGGTTTGAGGTGTTGGATGAGATCAAATCTGAGTAGGATTCGGGAGGAAGAGGTGAAAATGTTTCTCAGCCTTCCTAGCCTTAAACGTGACTCTTCCGTGTGCAGCTTTCCCACTGCTCATGTGGCTTCTGCTGGGCTCCGCTAGGAACGTGAATAAATCCCCGTGGTTTGTGATAAAGACGTTTTCCATCCGCAGTGTGATAATACAGGGAGATGCTAATAAAAAAAAAAATTCAGCCTGGAACAGCTTTGCCAAGGGTGCACTTTGCTTCTGACAGGGTTTTTTGTCCTGATATTACAGTCTTCTGTCAGGAAGTACATGACCCATGATATTGGTGTCCTCTCTAGATCTCCCTCTTGGACTGTTTAACTTTCCTGGAGACCTTGGATTCAGGCACTGCTTTGTTTTCCAGGAAGAATTTCGGTTTCACGTAATGTGCTGCAGTTCTCGGTCTGGAGGTGAAAACCCAAGAAGTTTTCAACATACCTGAGCATAACATTTGATTTATTTAATCTGCAGTGACACCATTATTCAATTTTAAATCGTCCCTTGGTTTTGAGACTGAGCAGTGTGTTATAACAAAGCTTCCTAGGAGTAAGTGTGAATTCCGGGCTCATTTGAGACTTTTAGGAAATCACTCTCCGTGGAAGTGTGTACAATTAATTCCAGAGGCAGGTGGTCAAGGAGCTTGATCCTGCTTAATCTTACCTGTGTGATAAGGATCTGTGTGGGGATGACTGTTACCAGTGGGACAAACACTGCAAAGTCAAGCACTTCTGGGTGTGATTGTAGAGGCTGATAGAATTCAGTGGGGAAAAGCAAACTGGGAAATCTTTAAATAAAGACCCCAGTGGAAAAGCAGAGCTCTTTTAATGTTTAGAGTCTTGCTATAGGGGCAGAGATAGGCAAGGAAAACACAAACTGTCTGGAGTCTGTATCAGAGCATTTTTAGACCTGTGTACAAATGTAGGGAAATTATGAGATCAGATTCTCCACCTTATATTTTTGTGGAGATGTGTCTGAACCTCGGGGTTGTGGGGACAGGAGTCAGATGCTTTTCATCCTCTTTTCTCATAGATTTGAGTTAAATTTGGAAGAATTTGGTAGAGGTAAGGGGCTGGTGGAATGTTCCCTGTCCATGGCAGAGGGGTTGGAACAAGATGAGCTTTAAGGTTCCTTCCAACCCAAACCGTTCTGGGATTCTGACTCCAGGCCTGATTCAGAATCCAGTGAAAATGAAAATGTCAGACTCTCACAAATTCAAATGTGCTCTGACTCAGGGAACTCTCGTTGCTAATTTCCCCCCAGATTTTAAGCTGGCATGTGATGCTAATACTGGAGGAATGCACTGCAGGATTTGTTGGCTTCACTTGGAACATGACTGGGATCTCTGGATCTGTTTTAAACAGTAACAAATATAAACTGTGTGGAAATGATCACATTTATAATGTGTCTAGAGACCACGCTCCCATTCCTGGATTCCTCATCTGAAATTCTAAAATCACAGAGGTGCAGGCCCAGCAATGTCACCTGAGCAAACAGCAGAATAAAAAATATGAATTGCTTTTTTAATTTTTCTGTTACTTTGTTGGAATCTGGTAGAAAGCATCTATGAACTCCCAGGAATCCATTTACCACAGCCTGACAGCCACAGAGAGAGATGACTTTAGCTGCTTTTAAAGAAGGAATAAAGAAAGATTTTCCAGTTAGTTCGTGGATGTCAGGGTCATGATCTTACTCATGATTATAAAAAAAAGGCAATAAAATGTTTTGCTGATAAACGTGGTGATATTTCATTGCCTTTTTTAATTACCAATAGTTCCAAAGCTACAAAAATAGAACTTATTTTTCCCTTCATTTCTTTCTATTTACTTCAATTTATAGCTTCATTTGTCAAAGTTCTGGTCTGGTGAGAACTTAATTTCACATGAGTGTGTTACATTTGTGAATAAACCAACTGAATTCCTCACTCCTTCACCAGCTTGGCTTTACATATTTTTTTTAAACTTTACTAAAAGAAAGGCAAAATGTAAGGATGTAACTCCTTAATAATTAAGGCTTTGTGAATTCAAAACAAAACTCTCTGTGATATTTTAAATTTAATATTTGGGGCTTAGTAGGTTTTACTATTTCAATATAGTTTAAAGCAGGTTTTTGAGGAATGGATGTAAATAGACTCTGTTATTCCAGACAGTTGCAGTCCTGTGTTCACATATTGTGAGCAGAGGTAGAAATTGAAATTATTATTCTCCCTTTTTTCCACTTGCTAGAGGGAAGTATAGAACAGAAGCTTAAGGGATAAATGACTTTAAAAAAGCCTGAGTCTGTTTTTAGTGCACTGCACGGCCAAACAAGGGGTGGTTTTCGTCTTAATTGACCAAAACTCGAATTTAAAAGCTCAAATTTGACCCCCTGATGCAAAATCCCTCGTGGGAGCAGAGGAACCCTCCCGCAGAGGTTCTACTCAGACGTTTGTCTCTAATCCCGCATTTCCAAGCCGACCTTTCTGTTCTCTTCTCATCCCAAGCTCCCGTGCCTCGCTCGGTGTTTGTCACTCCGGACAGGAGGTGGCTGCATCTCAATGATGCTCAAGTGCCCCTGACATCACCGGCTCATTGAGCCTGCAAAGCCTTTGGGATTCGGATACACAAACCCTTCCATTCAGGCGGGGTTGCCCAGTCCCTCCTGCTTCCTGTTTGTGTTTAGCCAGACAAAAAGCAGGTGAGAACTCGCCCCAGAGCTGCTGCACCTGTGCAGGGGTTGTTTGGACAGGTTTCTGACCAAAATACAACTCGTGTTCCTGCAGGGCTTCTCTCCCTCCATGCCCACCCCAAGTTGTTTTCAAATTTTCTGGCCAAGTTTTGCCAATGGGAGTGACTTTGGAAGAAACTGATTTCCCGGGTTTTTGGGGAAAAGAGGTGATTGTGAGAAAAAAGGAGATTCCCCCTCTCCTAAATCAGATAAAGAGCTTTGCCTTCACTGAACCCTTGGGATCAGAAGAACTGTCTGAAGAAAATCTGCCCCTTAACACCCTGAGATGGGGAAATCTCAATGAACACACAGCTGTGGGACACAGATTCATGGGAAATCATGTTTTGTTCTGGTGTGTAAGGAACTGTGTTTGAAAACAAGGGGGGAAAGGCAATTTGTGAATTGTTCACAGAATCACTGAGGTTGGAAAAGGCTTCCAATCTCAAGTCCAATCTGTAACTGACCCCACCTTGTCACTGAGTGCCACATAACAGTCATTCCTTGGACACTTCCACGGATGGGGAGTCCACTCCCTCCCTGGGCAGCCCCTCCCAATGCCTGACTACTCTTTCCATGAAGAAATTCTTCCTGAAGTCCAACCTGAACCTCCCCTGGCACAGCTTGAGGCTGTTGCCTCTCCTCCTGTCCCTGTTCCCTGGGAGCAGAGCCCGACCCCCCCGGCTGCCCCCTCCTGTCAGGGAGTTGTGCAGAGCCACAAGGTCCCCCCTGAGCCTCCTTTTCTCCAGGCTGAGCCCCTTTCCCATCTCCCTCAGCCTCTTCTGGTGCTCCAGCCCCTTCCTCAGCTCCATTCCCTTCCCTGGACACGTTCCAACCCCTCAATGTCCTTCTTGCAGTGAGGAGCCCAGAACTGGACACAGGATTTGAGGTGCAGTGCCCAGCACAGAGGGAAAGGTCATGTTCTGAAAGGTCCTGAGTAACTCCTCCTCATTCTTCTTGCAGTACTGCCTGTCAGGACACCCAACCTTGCCATGCAACGTGCTCAAGTTCAAATCCACCACCATCATGCTGGACTGTGGGCTGGATATGACGTCCACCCTCAATTTCCTCCCGCTGCCTCTGGTCCAGAGGTGAGTTCTGTGGCCTGTCAGCACTTAGTCTGCGCCTTCTTGGGTTGCAGTTGGAGTGCTCTGCCTGAAATGGGGTATTGGAAGGAGGGTGGGGATGGGGACAAATGAACAGCATCATCTGATATCATAAATAGACTTTGTTCACTTAAAAATTCTCTTTATCAAAATAACGTCCTTTGGCTCGGTGGACGGAAGACATTTTATGGATTTATTGATTGGTTTTTCTGGATAATTTATTCTAAGCTTCAGTAAAGTATTGCTGCAACTGCTCAGCACAAGTGAGGTCACATATCTGTCATCTTTCTGGCTTCTTCATGCAAGATGAGATAAATGGGTAACTGAGATGGAGTGTGTGGAGCCCAGCAAGTCCTGTTTAACCACCATCTTCTCAGGCTGTGCTGCAGAGCACGGACTGATGCAAAGAAAAATAGCACTTAGCAGCCCTTGGTAGTTGCCTGCATGGCATAATTGTTCCCTTTTAGAAGTTAAATAAATAAAGGGGCAGTGCAGCTGGGCACAAGGTTGGAGCAGCAGAGAAACCAAAACAGAGTCAAGAAGAACATCCTGAGATCAAGACTCTCCTCTCTGTGCCTTACTACAAAGTCGAGTTTTCCCAGGTTTTTAGACTAGTTTGGATACCCAGGGTGACATGTCTTGTGTAAATGGAATGAATGACAAAAGTTAGCAGTTGGAAAGGTGGGAATGAGTTACTCTCAGCGATGGGAAGCAGTAGGAGTTTTCTCAAAAGCTGTTTGGTAACTTTGATCCACGAGGAAACAAGCGAGGAACATTCCAGGTTCAGAGAAGGCTTGATTGAGAGGGGGAAAATACAATTGGAAAAGGGAGTTTCCTAAGTGACCTAGTGAGGTTAAAGCAGTTTGTCCAGCACTTCCTATGATTTGTTATTTTTTGGAGAGGAGAGGAAAGGAATGGACAATGTGTGCATTGTTCTGCAAGATCGTGGAGTTCAGGAGCTGCTGGAGAGAGGCAACAGGTGCCCTCAGAGTGATCAGGGTGAAAGTCAATTTTTGTCCCATTCCATAATGCAACTGCTGACTGCAGTAATAGATATTGAACAGATCCAGCAAATTTTGGAAATCCAGGTACAGATAGAATTGCCTCACATTCACTTTCTCCCACCCCCCTAAAAAAAAAAAGGAAATTGAGAGAGCTACAAGTAGCAAAATGAGGTGATTGAACAAAGGCTTAAGAGGTTCTTTAGAGCAGCAGGAATCAGCCTTCCCCCGGGATATGCCAGCTTTGTCTGCTGATAGCAGACCCTGGGAATGAGCAGCCAAATTGCAGGTCACAACCTGGAATTCCCCGAGCACCTCCAGAATGTCGGCCCTGAAATGACTCGAACTCAATAAGAAAGGATGTCAGATCTGACCCCTGATGGCCCAGTGGAATGGGAGCAAACACTTGGATTTAAATCCAATCAATCTTGTCGCTGAGATGACTGAACACCCCTCAGAGCAAGGATTGTCCTGAGCACATGGACTTGGGCAAGTAATTGATCTCCTCTACAAACCAGGTGTCCTGCAGAGAGCTGTGGAAATAAGTCAGAAATGTGAGGAGGAATGTGGCTGCCTCTGGAAAGTCCTTATCTCTGTAGTACTCACAGTTGTACCATTAGAGATTAGGAGTCCATTACCATGATGTCCAAACACCTCTGAGATTCAGATGTGTGTTACCAACAGAACACAGGTGACAGAGAGCTGACTTTGTCATCAGCTGCCAGGTAAGGTGACAGGAAGGACTGACTGACTGCCTGAGGTCTGCACAGGTCTGTCAGACCTCAGAACCAGATGGACCTGTGTGAGACCTCAACCCATGCTCCTCTCTGCTGTCTTTAATCCAGAGATCCCAGCAGGACCCATGAACCCCTTGGATTCTGCAAATCTCTGTATGAGGTCTGCACAGTTGCCCAAAGGTGTGATATTACAGAGGATCTCTGCTATGCAGCTCAGTCCTGTGTCATACCTGGCATGGGACCCTCCTTGAGCAAACATTTTGAGAGCCTGTGCTTTAAGAGAGGAAAGTGCTGCAGTGTTTGTGGCATTAAAGGGACTGGACATTTTTGAGAGTTCTTTGCTCTTCAAAGAAATGCCAATGCAAAGGTATTTAGAGTCCCCCTTGCCCTGGAAATGGCAGTCCCTGTTCTCACCAGCCCACGGAGCACGTGCAGAGCACCTGCAGCTGCCAAACTCTTCATGCTCCTGTACTTTAAAGGAGGTTTGTCAACTGGAGTTTTCTCCCCTGCACCAAAGTCAAATGCAAAACGGTGAAATGAACATGTGGGAAGCTCTTAACCTTTCCTGTCTAGCCACGACACGCTTGCTCACGTTATTTATGGGACAGTTCCAGCTATTTTGGATTAATCAATCACTCTATTACAATGTCAAAACTGTGTCAGGAGGAGCTGTGTTGCTTCTTGGCTTCAAGATAAAGAGTCCTTTCTGTCCTGTGTTGCTTGTTCTGCTCTCAGCCACACACAAGACACATCTGCTCATTTTACCTCCTCTGAAAAGTGGATGCCAGTTTAGTACAAGTTTAATGCTCTTTCATCATGAATAAAGCAAAACTCTTGCTAGGTTAAGTTATGGGGAATAGAGCAAGTGTATCAGGGGAAGTTTGTTCTGCTCTGCCTCGTGCTGCTGAAACCACAGATGGATCCAGGGATTTGCAAGGCACAAGGCAGGCTGAGCTGATCTTGTGCTGGTGTTGAGACTGCAGCCCTCCAGGTGCCCCTTCAGCCAAGGTTCCTGGCCTCTCCTCCTGTATCTCTCAGAGTTGTTGCACATCAGACTGGTTTGTTCTTGCTTTTCCCATAACTTTCAGTCTCTCTGCTCCAATTCTGCTCAGCCCCCTCAGTCTCCAAATGGCTGCTCCTAAACTGTGCTTTTGAATAATACACTGGGGAGCACATTTAGCCACTTCATCTTTTCTATCATCAGACTTCTTCAGACTTACTCTTTATCCTCAAAAGGGAATTGCACTTCTCTGTCACAGCTCCTCCATGACAGATCCTTCTGCTCTCACCTCTTATCTTCTGTCTTCACTCCTTGAGTCTTGGGTTTTCCCTTTTCCTTCCTTGGTGTCAGAATTTGTTCTTTTACACTGCTGTTAGCCTGAACACAGCATTCCTCTGAGCCCTTGAATCACCTCCTATTTTCAAGATGTTGAATTTGAAAGCCCTTCTAGGATATCAACGTGCCTGTCTGTAGAGCTTAGTGCACAGCACTGGCAGAATGCATTGCAGCCAGGTTCTGTGCCCAAATCTGAGGTTGCAGGTTTGGTTTCACATGGGTTCAAGTCTCTTGTTTAGTCAACTTTTTTTTTGATTTTTGCACATAGGCTTGAGTCTGGGGTGGGTTTAGAGCTAAGTTGTAGGCTCACACAAAAATCAGATGTCACTGTGAAATATAAATAAATCTCTCAGTTATGGTGGCAAGAAATGCTGCAGCCATTACTGCTGTAAACTCAGAATTGCAATGGCTACCTTTAAATTCCTTTACTAGCATTTGAAACAATGAAAAAAAAGGGCTCTGCTGTTGCTGCCTGCTGAGAACGTGCTGTTCACAGCAAAGCCTCCCTGCCCCTGTGTCCTGTACAGCTGTTGGTGTGGGTCTCAGGGTGACACCCAGGCGTGAAACCATGGTTTATGTGGATATAAAATCCCAACCTGTGTCTATAAATGACTTAGTCCAGAGCATCAGTCTTTCCCTGCCACTGCTAATGGGAATATTTGTCTGTTGTCCTCTGTCCCAGAACAGTTTTATGGTGCTTTTGTGTTGTTTCGAGCACAGAGTTTGTTGCTGCCCTAACTTCTGTTTATTCATCCAGTTTCACCACAGGGAACTCAGCAGCACTGAGCCTTTTTGAAATCCTCACCATAAATGACTAAAAACTCCCTGCACGCCTCGTCCTCTGATTTCTTTTCACTTACAAGTGTCATAATCATGATTTGTAAAAGTCATTTTGGTGAACACTTAACCACAGTGAAACTGTCTGGCTGTTTTATGGGACTGTTACTTCCCTGAGACAGAAAAGGTGTTCTCTGCCTGTCTGACACCAAGTAGAAGGTCTGTGCTTAGCCACTGATAATGATTCAGTTCATATTCCAATAATTTTTCTGCTTTCTTCCCGCAGCCCCAGGCTGTCCAAACTTCCCGGCTGGGTTTTGAAAGATGGAAGCACGTTCCTGGACAAGGTACTGTAGTGATGGTTGGAATTTTCTTTGCCGTGCAAAAAGCTCCCTGACAGGTTGGGAGCTGATGCTGCAGGAGCAGAGTTCCACACTGACTCATCCCAAAGGTTTCTGTGTGTTCCTTCACCAGCCAGGCTGTCCTTGCAGAGCAGAACATTTTGAAACAAAATGCTAATAGCAACTCTCAGGCTTCAGAGGTAGCCTGGATTATAAAAAAAATCCTCTTAAAATGCAGAAGTGGTCGGTGTGAATACTTTTGTATTTCATGGAGCTCCATAAATAATAGTGCTTTGCCTTCTTAGTGTGCCTTTTATTCCACAGTCTCACTTTTCTGACACTGAGGCTTCAGAGCACGCCTATAAATGAGGTTGGTATCGTAGCCTTTTTCAGGCAGAACTGCCAGAAAGGCAATGGTTGGCCTATGGGAGGTCTCTCAGAGAGGAAAAACATGGCTTTGGCCTTTTCAATCAACACATGTTCTGCTGCTGGACATAGCAGGGAGGATATTATCTCCAGCCTCCTAATTCTAAGACACAGAACTTCCTCAGCGACATGAGAGACGCAAAATTTCTCTTTTTTTTTTCCCCCTCTCTTTTCATTACATCAGTTTTGGAGGCAGGATTTATCTGAGGCTTCAACCAAAACCTGGCACTGCAGCGTCCAGCTTGATCTGCCATAGGGGAACAATGAACACAAAAATATGTCAGATGTTAGTAAAATAGGCAGATACATTTCAAATGTGGGCAGCAATAGGTACCAGTGGAGAAAATGCTTAATAGACTGTTCTGTGACCATGTGCACATTAAAGGAAGCAGTGATAATAGTTGCTTTTGTAGGTGGACAAAATGGATTGATCTGATTCTTACACACAAGGGAGCTGAAGATCATAGATTAAAGACCTGATTTTTCTTCTCATTGGAGACAAAAGAAAGTGTGCAGGCAGCATTTCTGTTGGTGAAATAGTAACAGCTCTATTCAGAGCACTTGCTAACTGGCAGTCCCAGGGCTGCAGAGGCTCAGGCAGCAGTGGAGTTGCTCAGTTTGAATTCCCTGGAATTTGTGTCTCCTGAACCCCAGCTTTGGTGTCAGAGCTTTGGGCTCCCAAGAAAGGATAGACTGTCACTGTTGTTTTACTTGGAATATATTTAAATTTCTGGGATGCTGCTGCTGCTGCAGTGTGTGCTCAGGAGAAACCTCCAAACTCACACAGTGGCAATGGGAATTGGTGTTAAAAATTCAAAGGCAGCATCTCTTAACTTCACCTTGACCACTGTAAATGCCTGGAATGGTAAATTCCTTGACCCATGCTGGAAAAAGCCAAGGGAAGGAGTCAGAGGGGGGTGTTTTATCATGTGGGGTGGACATTCCTGTTACAGCTCTCAGTTATAAAACTTCAGTGCTGGAGAAGAGCTGAAAAGTGCTGCGATCTGCTTTTAATCATTCTGAACTCCCCTGAGATGAGGTGAGGAGACTTCTGCCACGAGATGTAATTGCTCATTCGTTATTAGCTGGCAGGTGCACTGTAATTATTGAGAATTGGATTCAATCTTTAATTCTGTCACTCTGGAGCTGGCTGAGACCACTCGCTTTGGGACAGGAGGGAAGGCAGGGTGGGTGGTGGGAGCCTGTGAGTTGTGCTAGGAGTAGAGCTGGGAATGTTTTTGTTCCACACATAGCTCTGAAGAACGTGACCTTTCACATGACAAAGGTTTTTGTTGTCAGCCTTGAAAAAGAGGAAGAAAATAGAGGGTAGAGTTTAACAAAAAGTGCCATGTGAAGATTAGATCCCCAAAAGTTGTTTCATCAAATGCTCTGAGACAGGGGCTAAAAATGGTATTTTGGTCCTAATAAGACAGAAGAGGTTGGATGTAATTTGGAACCAAAACTAAATTCCAAACTTGCTTTCCTGGTGGTTACCAGGGCTCTTTCCTTACTTGCCAGAGTGTTCTCTCTGTCTTTCTTAAGGAGGATCTGATCCCTTCGAGTACCAAGCAGCCTCATCAGGCATGAAAGCAATTTCAGCAGATCTGCCTGCACCAAACTGTGTCTAGAAGGGGGATAAATGTTGTGTAGTAACAGGCTGGAAATTACCTGTGGTAAAGAAAATGTGGAAAATCCAAAATGTGCTGCCTTGGAGTAACACTGAGCTGTATTGTTGTGTCTCCTCTGTTGGTGTGGTTTTTTTACAGGAGCTAAAGGAGTGCTCTGGCCATGTGTTTGTAGACTCTGTGCCTGAGTTCTGCTTACCAGAGGTGAGTTTCTTCAAAGCTTTACTGAAAAATCTGACTTCATTCAATCACATGGGAGAAACTTGTTAAATTATTATTATTATTATTATCATTATTATCAGATTCCTGCTAATGTATGAATACTCAGTAAATAATACTGCTAAAACTCTGTGTTGTTAAGGTGCCTCCAGGATCTCTAACACTGGAAAAAGGATGGAAACAACCCTTTTCAGCAGTGGTTTTGGGAGATGTGGAAGGTCTCCTTGAGCAGATCAGTATCTCCCACAGGAATAAGACTTAACTGTCCCTTTTTATGGGCTTTTCAAAGACAACCTGACGGGCAGGATCCATGTGCTGACCTAGATAAGGGCAGGGCATGAAGGCAGGGAAAGCTGCTTGTCTCTAACCACAGATGCAGGACATGCCCAGGGAACCAGCTGTGGTTAAGGCAGGTTGGATTTTGCTGGGCTGCACTTCTGGCAGCAGCACTTTCAGGTTGAAAAACTTTTACTGCCTCTTTGAGGGAAGAACTGTGCCTTCATATCCATGGGCATGGCTGCAAGAATTTCTGGATTTAAAAGAAAAAAAAAACAAGACTGTTGAAGATATTTGGATTACCTGGGGTTACCTGACAGATCAGGGGAGTTCTGTAGGAGAGCTGGAGATGTAAAAAGCTGAGCAGAAAGAGATGGGGATGAATGATGGGGATTGGCATGGGAATAGTACCCCCTTTCCTCAATGTGTTCAGAGTGTGATTACATCAGTTCTTCCATTTCATGGTGGGATGTTTGCTCTGCCTTTCAAAAACAGGCACAGTTGCTTTTGGGCAGGATTTTTTTTTTCCCTTTCTTCCTGACCTTGTAGACAGGAAGAACACAACTCTCCTGGAAGGTTGTTGTCACCTTGCTGAGGTTTTGGCAACGTTGTTCTTGTGTGTGGATCCCATGGAACTCCCCTCTGGCATCACTCTTGTCATCTTGGTTCTTCCAAATGAGCTGGCAACTGTGGTACTGGTTTTGGCAAGTGGTTCCAACAGATTATAACCATTCCAACCCAACTGGAGTGGTTATAATCCAATCACAGAAAAAGGACCAACCCAAAACCCTTCTAATTCTGGGTTCTTTTGGTTACTGCCCTGTGAAACTGAGGGATGTGGGAAGTACCTGTATGTGTAGAAAGTGCCTTTGTGGCCTAGATCTTGAGCAGGACAGAGTTCATGTGCTGGATTCTCTTTGGAATGATAATCTTGTGGGTTTTAGGATGCTTCAGCCAGGCCTTCTGCTTACTTTGGACTGGAAAATACCCAAATGTGCAGCTCTGAAATATGACAGACTGCTTCTTTCTGCCCCTGTTACCACTGCATGAAACTGCTTCCAGCAGCCCATCCTACAACCAGAAGGTGGCAACCAACTGCACATCACCATTGCAGGGAGTTTAAAAAGGGCCTCTCAGATGTTTCCCAAAATTCCCAACAGATGCCACATCTCCTCTGTGAGCACTGGCAAGAGATCTGCAGTGATATCCAGCTCACACCTCGAGCTCACCTGTCTGCAGCAGGTTCAGGAGTCGTGGCCAGCTGAAAACAGAGTGGAAATGTTGCTGCTGTTTGGCAAGACAGGATAAAAAGGAGCTTGTGTGAAAGAGGCTTTTAGTTTGTCTCCTTCCACGCCACTTCTTTTGAAGAACCTTGTCTGCAGAAGGAGTTGGTCGGGGAACCTCGGTATCGCTTCCAGGAACGCCGTTGCCAAAGCGAGCCAAGGTTTGGCTCCAGTCCAGCAGCCACAAGGTGGTAAGAGGCTGTCTGGGCAGCAGAGTACACTCACACATGTCAGAGTGCAGAGTGCAGCCCTCTCTTGGCTTGGCAACCTTCTGCTCTCTCACTTCACGTTCAAGGAACATTTTGAAGCCTCTTCAGCTCGAAGGCACTTTAGTGAGATCGCCGCAAGTCCCAGGGAAGATTTTACTTTGGTTTTGACACCCTTTTCATCCTATTAGGAAATGCTTCTAGGGTGCTGGGATGTGGCAGGCTTAAGGTTAGAAAGTGGAGGTGTGTATGCTCCTGATGGCTCTCCTGGGCTGGGATTCAGCTCAGGGCTGGAGCCCCTCTGCTCTGGAGCCAGGCTGGGAGAGCTGGGGGTGCTCACCTGGAGAAGAGGAGGATCCAGGGAGAGCTCAGAGCCCCTTCCAGGACCTAAAGGGGCTCCAGGAGAGCTGGAGAGGGACTTGGGACAAGGGATGGAGGGACAGGACACAGGGAGTGGCTTCCCACTGCCAGAGGGCAGGGATGGATGGGATATTGGGAAGGAATTCCTGGCTGTGAGGGTGGTGAGACCCTGGCACAGGGTGCCCAGAGAGCTGTGGCTGCCCCTGGATCCCTGAAAGTGTCCAAGGCCAGGCTGGACGGGGCTTGGAGCAACCTGGGACAGTGAAAAGTATCCTGGTTGGAACAAGTTGGTCTTGAAGGCCCTGCCCACCCAAACCATTCCAGAATTTGGTCCTGTACAGTCTGGACACAGCTGAAAACCAAGCCATGGACAAACCAAGCCTTGGCAGGAGCAGGCATCAGCAGATCTCTGATACCTTGCAGGGAGTGTGTTCCTGTCTGGAAGCCCAGGAAGATAAGAGGTGCCCTGTCATGGATCTGAGGATGGTGTTTCACCTCCTGTTCTCTGCTGGGAGATCATGGCTCTGGCATCAGCTGTGGTCATGGATTGAAAGTGTGAGCACTTAGTGGGAGTTAGGCAGCTTGTCACCAGAGCACTGTGTCAGCCCTCTGCAAAGCAGACTGACCTACTTTCTTGCCTTTTTTATTCAAATTGCTGGACCAAGCCTTGTAATCAGATAATATGTGCTTGATGAGTGTTGAATTCCATTAGCTGCTCTGTAATAACTGAGTTAGAGGTCAGTAATCTTGTAAATTTCTGACTTGACACCGTTTGTGTTATAGCATTACCAGTAAATATTTCTAATTAAAATTCTTTTAACAATGTGTGAAATCTTCTTTCACTCTCAGAACTCTTGTCTAAACTGTCACATCAAAACAAATTGGGCCCACCCATCCGTTTTGTTGTATCCTGTGAATGGGCTTCATCTCCTGCTGTAGAAAATGTGAATGATAAAGATGCCAAGCATTTACTTGGGGAAAATATGAGCATTATTTTAAGCATATGAATAAATACAATCTTCATTCAGCTCTCCCCTGGGGTACAGCATGATGTGCTGCATAAAAAAAAATATGAGACAACCTAAATCACTGCTGCAGAAGTTTTGGTGTTTGTTCCTCCCTGAGGAGGTGCACACATCAATTCTTTGATAAAAGTAAAATAATCATGGATCTCATAACAGCAGCCATTTCTTCACCTGAAAGACAGACAAACCCAGGACGTGGTTTCCTTTCCAGGTTGGAGAAGGCAATAATTGTAGGGGGCTTTAAAAATAAATCTTGTTAATTTAAGGCAGCATTAGTCTTTGCCACAGCTGAGACATGTTTTATAAAGCAGTTACATTCCTTCAATATAAAGTTAAAAATAATAATAAAAAAGAAGCTTTTCTGCCATTGCTTAAGCTGCATGAAAGGGTTACAAGTTGCTTATCTCTGCCCTCTGTTTTCAGACTGAACTGCTTGACCTCTCCACGGTGGATGTCATCTTGATCTCCAACTATCACTGCATGATGGCACTGCCCTACATCACAGAGTACACAGGATTCACTGGAACAGTTTATGCCACCGAGCCCACTGTTCAAATTGGCAGGTGAAAAACCCCTTCATATTCTCTGCTCCTCTTTCATCACTGCTGAGGAGAAGGTGTAAAGGACAATGTGGGGAGAGGAGTGGTGTCTAATGTTCCAAAGAGGCTTTTAGGCAGGAGCTGAACGCCAGCCAAGTCCTTAGTGCTGCAAATGTGTTAACTCCATGTTTCCCAGCCTCTGGAACCATCAGCATTTCCAGCAGGTGCTTTGTGTTGAGTCCAGGCCGTGGATGTGGGACAGTGGAACTTGAGTGGGCTGAGACACCTCAAGCAGCAATTGCCACACAGGCAGCTTCAAGCTTTCAAAAACCATGGATCAAAGAGCTCTCCTGCTCCTCTCTGCTCCCCTTAAACAAAAAGAGTTGTTTCAGTAAGAAAACTGGACTTGATGTCCAGAAAAGCTCTGGCTGCCCCATCCCTGGAAGTGTTCACAGCCAGGTCAGACAGGACTTACAGCAACCAGGTCTACTGGAAGGTGTCCCTGCCCATGGCAGGGGCTGGAACTTTGTGATCTTTAAGGTCCCTCCCAACCCAAACCATTCTAGGATTTTATGATTCCATATAATCATTGATTTTATGATTCCATATAATTTTCCTCCGCTCCATGGAAAGGAATTCAAGCTGATTTCATCTCAAATGACAGTTGAGCTACATGAGCTCTGAACTCCAGAGAGAAGCACTAAGAAAAACAGCAGAAATAGGAGACTGAGGTAGAGAATCTTAAGATGTGACAGTGCAGTCAAAACCATCAAACTTGCCAGTCTTTTTACAAAATTTTCTTGTTGATTGGATGGGTCAGCACCAAATGCTGCAGGTTTGTCCCTTGATGAGGTCTAACTGGACTTGTGCTCTGTTCCTCTCTCCTGCAGAGCAGCTGCCACATTCAGTAATGAGGAGCCAGGTTGGGCCCTGCTATCTGGACTACTCTGTAAGCACTTCAGGACAGGAATCTTTGTCCACTGAAGGTCCTGTGCAAACTTCCCATGCCAGAGTAATTCCCCTTGTGTGAAAACAAACAGAAACTGAAGGCTCTTGGAGGTGGAAGGAATTGTGTAGATATGAATGAGTAGTGGACCTCTGGGATTTGCTGGTCCAGAGCTGGGGATAACAAACAGAGACTTGTGGTGTGGTTCTCCCCATCCCAAGTCATTCCAGACGCTGCCCTTCTGCTCCTGCCTTCAGGGGAAAGAACAGGACCACAAATGCTGTTTAGCTTTTGGCAGGGAAATCTGCAGTGCCAATTTCTAATGCTTGGCACCTTTTTCTGTCTCAAACACGTGTTGGTAGATGAGGAGAGTTCACTCTGACAACGTGCTTGCCTTCCCTAAGTGACAAACAGGCAACATTTGAGGAGTTGTTGTTGTGTGTTTTGTCTCATTCCATATCACAAGCAGTCAGTAAAGAAGAAATTATCTTGCACTTTCCAAATAGCCCCTAACCCAGTGGGCCAGATCCTGCTCTGTTGCAACCAGATGGAATTGGAAACACTCTGTGGAGAAACAGGGGGAGTGTGGCCTCTGTGGGAAGAGCCCCTCCTTCAAACTGCTTGGGAGTTGTACCATTTCCGTGGTATTTTGGAAAGATTTGGGCCAAAGTTCTCTCCTATGCTAATTTGGGTTTGATTTATATTTTCAGGCTCCTCATGGAAGAGCTGGTGAATTCCATTGAACGCGTGCCAAAGGCTCAGTCTGCCTCCATGTGGAAGAACAAGGAGGTACAAAGGTAAGGAACAAGTGCCAGGAAAGGCGACTGTCCTGAAGCACCAAAGTTTGGGAGCCACTAAAGGATGGCTCAGCTCCCACCATTTGAGATTTGCTGCTGTGGCTCCTTGGGTCGATTATTTCTTTAATCATTTTTGCACTTTGTTGGTTTTCCAACCTCACAAGTTTGTTTCTTGGAGAAAGACTTGGGAACAGCAAAGATCCCCCGATCTCCCCTCACACAGGTGGATCCATAATGGTGGATAAAAGGAGCAGATTTTGGTATTAACATCAAAAAAAGTTGTTGAAATTATCAGGCTGTTTAATGATATTGCATTGGAATAATTTAAATTTAAATGGTATTTACATTCATGTTTGCTGACTTAGTCAGAAGGTCAAGACACAGCTGTTGGAGGTCACTGGTGTTGCCTTTCTTCCCATCTTCTTTTACACCTGAACAGCAGAGGTGGGGTTTTTTGCTTTCCAAAGCTTAAAACCAAATTAAAATCTGAATAAAAAGGGTTATTTGGAAGCACCATGTCCATTATTCCAGCAATACATCAAAACAAGGTGCTCAGAAGTCTGAAAGCCTGTGAAATCTAAAAATTATCCATATAGTTTACTAAGTGTAGCTGATGCTTTCCTTGGGAATAAAAACAATTTTAGGTGCACAAGATGTTCCTTGGAGGAGACAGTTTTGTTTTTAGCACATTTTAAAGATAGAGTTGGTTGATTAAAAAGTTATTTTTAAAAGCTGCTTTGTGCATTTTTAATTGATCTCCCATTTTATACTCCTAATTCTTAAGATGGCTTGATTTAGAAGTTTCCTAAAAGTGAATTATTTCTTACATTAGAAGAACAGTCTTGATATTTTCCAGTATCACAAAGCTAAAATGGAAAATCTGAATTTTTTAGCTGTATATTGAGTTCCTCTGCTGAATTTAGGAGCAGTCTTTGCACTGCAACTCTCACTCCTCTAAAAAAGGCAAACGGAACTCAGATGTAAAGCACAACCAAATACTATAAAGTTTAGCAGAATTTTCAGAATAGTGGGGAATTTTTGTAAATTTTGGGGTCCACTGGCCTGCCCAGAGCCACTCCTGAAGCTCCCAGTGTGTGAGGAGAGTTCTGAGCCATTATTCCTGTCACACCAGGCGTGTTTTGTGTGCGTGGTTTAAAGGAGGCTCATACATCTTGCAGCTCATATCGTGTCACTTTCCTGGTGGTCGTATTTTAGGAAAAGTGCTGCCTGGCACTTTGCATGCTGCTGGTTATTGCAGAGGAGAACACAGAGGGGGAATCTTTGTTCTGATTCAGCTGCTGTAGAAGGCTGGAGCCTTTTTTTTCCCTTGAGGTGGTATTTAAAATACATGTTCCTGTCTCCTGTTGCTGGGGATGTCCCCCAAAATGAACAGTTCCATCATGTGGCTGTTGTAAAGGGGTAGCAGAGAGGTGGGAGGTACTAAACAGCTGTTTAATAAAATAATGTTGTGTATTATAAACTCTGCTGGTATGAACCAGTGTTGTCTTTGAGCTGGAACAAGGGGACAAATGTGAACTCCTCTCCACCTCTGCCCCACCTGTGCCCTGAGTTTCCCCCTTCACCTCCCTGTGCATCTGTGAAACCGAGCTCCCATCCAGCACAGAGGGCACACGGGGACTTTAATTAATGTTTGCAAAGTGTTTTGAGCTGCCTGGTGACAAGTGTGAATGGAAGTGATTATTAGAGCATGTGAGCAAACATCCACTGATCCACAAATTAGCACCTGGCTAATGGCACATGCAGCCTTGGACTGACATCCGTTAGTTAACAAAATGTGATCTTGATGAGTTGGGGTTTTTTTCCCTACTTGGCTGTTGCTGGAACAGAATACTTATGACTTCTGAGTCTAACTTTAATTTTTCAGGCTGATCAATCCCCATTACTGCTTTACAGTTCAGCTCGCTCTGCTCCAAACAGTTAGTATAAAACACAAAGTATTATCATCTTCATTAGATAAAGCACTGGAGCATTTTAAATGCAAATACTGTATAAAATATAATAAGTTCATTATAGTGGTTTACATTTTTCCATTATCAGATCCAGTCTGAACTAATTGCTTAGCCAGTTTTACTGCCACTGGGTTTTATTTCAAGTGAGCAGTCTGTAGATGTCAGCCAGGGTATTTTTCACACTGATTGGGATTCAGGGGGCAAAGAGGAAGTTTGCCTTACAAAAGGCACTTTGTTGATTTCTTATTTGATGGTTTCCTATATCTTTTAAAGTGTCTGAAACAGGCTTTTTCCTGAGGCCCAGCAGGGCAAGAGAGGCCGTGGTCTGATGTGGTTTGGTGCTGCCATCCTCCTCTTCTTTCAAACAATTCTGGGATTTTATGTCACACATTAAATGTCACCCTTTGCATTGACCAGGAGGGACTGTCTGTGCAGACCCCAGGGCAGAATACAAATCTCTATGAGTTTTTTAAGCATGAATTTTGCATCCTCAGCCATGTGGATTCGTGGTACCTCCCTGTTTGTGGCCATCCCAACAGCTGCCCTCATACATCTGCTTGTCGTGAGGTGATCCATAACAGGAGGTTGCCATGGTGTTGGTAGATTTACTCCAGACCACAGAATATCCTCTGGTAACTCCTCTGCAGAGGTTTTAGAAGTGAGGGTGACAGAGTGAATGCTGACAGGGGCACACCTGAGGGAGCAGCACCTCGTTGTCCCTGTGCCACTCAGCCCCAGGAAACCACTGGAGACTGGTCTCTGCCAGGGATCAGAGTATTTCCAGTGTAGCCACAGTCAGAGGCTAAGAGAAACTTCCCTCAATCACCAAGGACAATTCCCCACTTTGTCCATGACCTGGAGAAACATTCTCCCCTTCCCAGAAGAGAAGCTCCTGAAAGCATCCAACACTAAATGCTTCTTATGGTAGGTTAAAGGCTTTTACAGGCAATTTCCTTCAGTGCAGTGGTGGACAACTCTCCACATTGTGTGGCCTTTTGTTGCTTACTACTTCCCAACAAAGACCTTGAAGGCTTTGTTTGTTTCCTGAAGCACGGGGTGCTTTCAGCCAGCGTGTGCTGGAATTACAGTTATCACTCTGGACCTGTGCTGTGGTCTTGGCAAGAGCTGCCCTTAATCCTTTCTTCAGTATCTTAAATTATGGAGGAGTTCACTGACCTAGTAGATATAACAATAAATTAAATTCCCTTAAACAAATTGATCAAAGAAACTTGACCAATTTCCATAAATCTTTGGAAATTGGTTTGAATTAGCCTTTGATTTAGCATTGGTTTAATATACAAAAAAAAAAAAAAATCCTATTCTTCTTATGCATTTGGCAGCTGTGCTGCTTCCTGCCTCAGTTCATGTTGCTAAGGAAGATTTATTTCCCAGAAGTTAGCCATCCCTCTTCCAGCCTGTGACATTATAGTTCACTTCTTCCCTTGACAACGCCAGCCAGCTGACTTGCAATGCCTGTGAGCAGCAGAATGGATGGATCTCACTTTGGTGTAAAACATCTTAAATACTTCCGTGGAGGGGATTTCAAAGAGCTCTGCAGTGTCAGCTCGTGTATCCCTGCCAGGGCACTCGGGAGGGAAGTGGGGCTGAGGGCAGGGAAGCTGAGCTGCAGGGACACGTGCTCTTGGCAGAGACCAGTGGCAGAAATCAGGGCAGAGCCATCCCTGCTCGTGGTCTGGTACCTGCGTTTTAATCACCAGACTGTTTCAGGTTATCAGGATATTATTCAGATTATTGTGATATGAAAAATGAACACCCATGCAAGATCCCAGTGCTGGAGGTGCATTTCATGTTGGCATCTCAGATCAGCCAGCATCTTTCATCAGTGGTGAAAATACCCCAAGAGTTGTGATAACACCTTGATCACAGCTACTTGTTTGATGTAAGGGCTGGACAGAATAGCAGCAAAGAGCTGGAGGAGATCAGTCCTTGGGGTGAGGCCGAGTGGGAAGCGTGGCTCTGCTCCTCAGTGGGCAGAAACCCTTGCTCCTCACTTTGAAGCACCAGGCACATTGAAAATAAAAAGGAAAAAGGGTTAAAACCTAAGATCTGGAGAACATAAATGGTTGTAGAAGCTGGTCCAGCAGCAGCTGCTGTTCTGGATCCCCACAGAACATCCATTGCTGTTTGCAGGTTGCTGCCGGCGCCGCTGAAGGATGCGGTGGAGGTGTCCATGTGGAGGAAGTGCTACACCATGCCAGAGGTGAATGCAGCCCTCAGCAAGATCCAGCTGGTGGGCTACTCCCAGAAAATCGTGAGTACCTGCACAGCTGCCCTCAGGGCAACACCAACAACTGTTTCCCAGCTTTTCCCCCTCTAAATCCCGTGTTGGATTTAGTTACCCTAGCCTAGGCAAGCAAGGCAGGATTACACAGACCGTCCCTCAGTCTGCCTCTTGTTTGCTGAAATCAGGGAATATCCATTTGTTTCTCCTCTTCCTTGGGGAGGCCAATTTTAAGGCGGCGTGCCCTCAAATTTGGAGTTGATGGCTGGCCCACTGAGAGCTGGGAGGATGCAGGGAGTGAATGCATCCTCTCTGTCTCTAAGCCACATCCCCTTCCCAGCTCCCCTATTTCACTTCTGGGAATCTTTTGAGTGCTTTAGCCTCCACTTGCTTTCGTGCTGTAAATTAGGGATTGTAAACAAAACCTAATGGTTCAATGTGAACTTCAGCAACTCCTTTCCCAGGGCTCCCAGCTAACAGTTATTGTCTGTAATGCTGTTGACTATAATCCAGTGTAGTTTCCAGAATGGACTGAACCAACAATTCCACAGTCTGCAGATCCTGTGTGGATTTTAGGCAGCAAGTGTGCCATGATCCCTGCTCTTGTGTGGGCCATGATACCTGGTTTTGTTGCTCAGAGGCCATAAAAATTAAAAATACAGGTTAAAGTAAGTTGTGACTCCTCATTATCTGTGGATTGTTGCTGTTGATTTTTGACTGTCCTCACAGTGTGGATGCATCTCACCTAATTTTAGGTCTGTGCATCTGAGCCAATCATTCTTTTATAGCTATTGGGAAAAAAACCCACATATTTTTTCTCTTCCCCAAGCTAACTTTTCAAATAATCAGACTTTAGAGCCTTGGCTTACACACTCTGAGGGGTGAAGGTCCCCTGCCTTGTTTTTCAAGGCATCCAAATATGCATTGAAATGCAAAAAAATCATTAGCATTGCATGAATCAGATGCTTGTTCTATTATTCAGTAACCAGAAGGTGGATCACGTTAGGGAGGGCTATGCTTGAAGGCTTATTTTCCTTTCTCCAAACAAGTATTCCACATTCCTGGGTACAGATAAAGGAATACCCTTCCTAATGACACCTGGAAAGGAGGCAACTGTCAGGTTGCTTACACTGACACTAAAATGTGGATTGAGTTTGCAGGGTGTCGTTGCTAAATCACCAGTGGGTAGCATTTAAAAAGAAATTAAGTCAGAAAGGGAGTGAGTTTGAGGTTAAGTTTGTTTTCCACAGTAAAATTTGCAACCCAAGCAGAGCTTTATGTCAGTAGAGAAGTACTTGTTCCTTGTCTCCTGCTGGCCAAGACCAATTTAATTTGACTAAAGGGGAATGGGGTCTTCAAAGATGCAAAGCTCCCACAAAATTCTTCAATACAGCAGAGGCAGGCAGAGGATCAAGACCCTGGTTAATTCCTTCATTTTGAGGTATTGTTCAGTGTGAACTCAGGTGCCATAAAATCCACATGGAAGAGAGGCTTTATGGATGCCCTGCCTCAGGAAAAGCTTTTCTCAGAGCATGTGTCCTGCTGGACATGGGGAGGTAAAACCAGCAGATGTAGTTCTCAGGACAACAGCTTCACAAAGGCTTTGAGCAGCAGAACTGCTTTTAAAACTCCTCTCACTGACGATAAAATAACCTGTCCTGACTTCTTTTGGGGCTCTCTCAGGTTAATGGCTGTCGCTGTGTGTTTCAGGAGCTGTTTGGTGCTGTGCAGGTCACCCCTCTGAGCTCGGGCTACGCTCTTGGGAGTTCCAATTGGATCATCCAGTCACACTATGAAAAGGTTTCTTATGTTTCAGGATCTTCTCTGCTTACAACACACCCTCAGGTACAGCCCCTGACTTTTCTTAGTCTTTAGGAGGAACTGTCTTTGCCCAAAAAAAAGAGGTTATTCCAGCTGGGATCAGGTTTAGGAGAGAGGCCACACTGAGGTAACTCTTATCATGGCTGGACTTAATGGGCATTGATAAGACATACCCTGGCAAATGACAGGTATCAATAGTTATGAGGGAAAGATAACTAAAATTCTTTGTTATTGGTGATTTGATGTTAACTTAAAACTGTGAAATTGTCTTTCACTCTAAAGAGGAAATTTTCAACGGATTTAAACAAAAGAGCATTAGTGAGTTTTTAAAAAAATCCATATTTGACTGAAGAGTCTTCACAGACAGTTCACAGACTGCTTTATATCACTTGTGAAACATCCTTCCTTGGGAGAAATGATAGCTCACTGGCTGCCAACGTTTCCACCCTGCTCTGCTAAGGGCAAAGTCTTTATAGTGCTGTAGATGTAATTTCCAGTAAATTAATTCTCTCTAGATCCATAAATTCTTAGTGCAAAGAGTGGCTTGAAGTTCGCAGCGCCGTGCGCTTCAGAAGTTGTCAAAATAGTTAAAAGCATTATTGCAGGAGGTATTTAAAAATAATTTAGAAGATGTGTCAGGTTTTTGATCAGTAAGTAATTTCCCCCAAGGTGGGTGTCTGCTGGAGAGCTTTGCTTCTGAGCATCCCTCACTTAAAAGCTTGTTCTCAGCTGAGAAACTACAGTGGATAAATGATCTTTAATAGTAGGGCCATCCTTAGATGCACAAAATGTATCAGAGCCTCGAAACCCCTGTTTCTCATCAGCCTCCACTCCTTCCTGGGCTGTGCTCTCTCATCCCCTCCTGGAGAAGGAGCAGCAAGATTTGACAATGTGTGAATGGAATATTTCTGTGAGGAGAAACTTTGCCCTGAAGTAATTTGGTAGCTGAGAATGTTTTCCCCTCACAGACATGAAATGGTGACTCAGTTTATCAGGTCAGGCTGGCCAGGCTTCATCATTTCTCAAAGGTGAACGTTTCTCTGGAAGCTTCTGGTAAAACCCCTGTTTTTAAGGAAATCAACTCCCAGTGGCAGGGAATGGGCTGTGAGTGAACTGCTCACGGGCACATCTTTAGAAGGAAAAGCTTCACAGATAGTTAAAATCACTTTCAGTTTGTACTTCTCTTGCTATTTACCACACCACAGATGTTACCCCATATGATCGTTGTCTTGCATTTGCTTCCAGCTGCTTCTTGAAGACAATGGATAGTTTTTGTCCTGGGGTTAATCCCTGTGAGCACCAGCACAGGCTGCTGCAATCTGCTGTTTCTCTAAGTGGGTTTTGAGAGCTTCCAACCAGATCTTCATCATCTCTCTGATGTTTGACAGACAATATGTAATGATAACAACATCCTGAGTGGCACAGAGTCAGGATTGTGAGCAACAGATCATTTTGTCCTCAGGGAGTGAAAAGTTGTTTGTCTGTCCTGTTTCTCCATGGTGAGAAGTTCATCGTGAAATTCCCATTTTTTTTAGCAGGGTGTGCAAACAGTCACTGGTTTTTGTTTAAAAAAGGATATCCTTTGAACATATCCAGAGTTTCTTTTCCAGTGAATTGGGAGTTAGGCCTGGCACCATTAACTGTTCCCTGATCTTCTGGCAGATGGTTCCCATTGAAATTTTGCCTCCCCCTCTCCTGAGGCTGGAATTGACACCTTTGCCACTGAAGTGGAGAACAGGAGTTGACAGCACAGGTTCAGACATGTCACTAAAAGCCTTTCAAGACACATTCTTTACATTAACCCACAAAAATCAATGCAGGCCCTCGCAGTGCAATGGCATCTGAAATTATGTGGATCTAATATGCCATAATCATTATGTACATTATCACAGGCAGATTCCATATTATTTTTTATTGCATTATTGGCATTTCATTTTCATGGACACACTAGAGAGAGTCAAAGATTGTGATAAATCTCACATGTCAGGTCTGGTCCTACAAGGGGGTGCACAGTGTAAACTTCTGTCAGAGCTGAAATGAAATTCCCCTGCATGTTTAACAGAGCAGGGTCCTTCTCAACTCAAAGAATAGCTCTGGAGGGCTGTGAGCAGGGGAATTGACCTTACAGTGGTCTTGGAGGTTCAGCAGAGGAAATCTCTTCATCTGTCTCTTCTGGCAGAAATCTTTCCTGGTTGGTGAGACTGCAGAGAGTTGTTTATTGAGAGTAAATAGCCATAAAATAACACACAGCTGCCAGCAGTTGCCCACTTTTGCTTGAACAGTAGCTGTGGGAAGGGTATCCCAAGCCAGAGTGAGGCTCAAAGTTACCTTTTCACCACCTGCAGAGAGAGAAGTGCATTTTGCCTTATTTGGCTAAATTTTCAGTATCAAGAACATGTATTTAGTGTCCCACTAAGGTATAATTTCTGAATATCTTCTTGGTGTTTGCTAATGCAGAGAGATGGGTTTGCAGTTCCATTCTGCTTTAATAAAATACCAATATAAAACAGGTTTCCACAGAGGGAGGAATGTGAAGTGCAAAGTGTTTGGTGACTTTATCTGTCATGTCCTGCCTGGAGAAACTGTCCCATTCCTGACTTTATTTCCCTGTGCTCTGTTCCAGCCCATGGACCAGGCTTCTCTAAAAAACAGCGACGTTCTCATCCTGACGGGGCTGACTCAAATCCCCACTGCCAACCCCGATGGAATGGTGGGAGAGTTCTGCAGCAACCTGGGTAGGTCACTGAGACAAATCTCCTGCCTGTTGCATCATCTTATTCATGGCTTTGGGTGGGAAATAATTCTGAGATTCCTGGAATTGAGTAAGTTGTCCAGCTATAGCTCCTGGCATAAAACTACCTGTTTAGATTTTACGACGTGCTCCTGATGTCATTAATACAGTAAGTGCTTGGAGAGACACAAGTTGTACCTGAAATGTTTTGGAATGGAACAGGTATAATGAGATTTAATCATGTGCTGCTCCTGCTTTGCTAAGTATGTCACTTGGCTGCCAACAGGCTACATGTTGCCTGGCCTTTGGATATTGTTCCCAGCTGAAATGTTTCTGTTTCCTTCCTGTGTATCAGCCAGAGTAAAATCTTTACATGCCTTTTTATGGCTTTCAGTTTTGAAAACAAGCACATCTGCTTCCCTTCTTACACCTGACTTTTAAATATATCAAAAGCAAACAGCACAATCTCTGTTTCAAAAAAAAAAAGTCAAGCTATATTTATAGACCCCCAGAAATATAAAACCTAATCAGATGCTTTCACAGCTGGAAAAGCTGATAATTGCAAAGCTGTGATATCAGTGTGAATGGCAGCATTTCCCAGCCTGTTTGGAATGTCACATCCAGTGCTGTTCTCTCCTTTTCTCCCCTTTCCCCTGCTCAGTTCCTCTGTGCTCTCATCCTTCTTTCATCAAACCACTTTCCCATGTCTGTCCTGCTCTGTGTTGCCTGTTCTGTTATCAGAGATCTTCCCTTTATTTTAAATTCACTGATTTTTACAAGTAAAACTAAGAAGCTTGTGATAGCAGGATCCTTACAAAGGTTACCAAAAGACATGACAAGATTAAATCAGACTCGATTCCTGGTCTGGCAGAAGGTGTCCCTGCCTATGGCAGGGGGTTGGAACTGGATGATCCCTAAGGTTCCTTCCAACCCATTCAATGATCCTAAATATCTGTTAGAGCACATTTTGGCATTTTGTAAGAATGATAATCACGGGTTTTACTAAAGATCCTCTCTGCCAACATCCTGGCTCCAGCAGGGACTGTGAGCAGATTCTAGGATGCTTTCCTCTCACAATCTTCAAGTATTTTTATTTCAGGAATTTCTTGAACTAGACATGATTGTGTACTTAATGATGTCCAGTGGTTTTGTTCCCCTTGAAGCTGTGTTAACACCTGTGACTTCCTTTCCTAAATGTGTGTTCTTACATGTGTGTGTGCATTTCATCTGTGTTTGCATTGTTTTTAAACACTGTGAGCTTTATTACCCTGTGAGCTGCCACAGATCAGCTCTGGTGACCTTGTTTTGGTCAATCCAGATGTGCTGCCCTTCTCTGTCCCTCCTGGACCTTCATGGGGGTCACTGTCCCCCTGACAGATGGTGGCACTCCTCCTGTCACACTGAGTAAACAACAGTGAGACTGTTCATTAAAATGCTTTTACAAATTAAAGTCTTAGAGCTGTAGTTGGGCCAAAGCAGAATCCAGAAGTTGAGTGTGTATAAATAAACGTGTTACATGTGTCAGTGCAGGTGGATGTTTGTCTGCACAACTTGTTCTGCTTTACAGAAACATTCTCGACTATTTTCAGGGGTTTTCAGGGGTTTTCCTCAAGCCAGTTTCTGTCTCGAATGAGACAAACTCAGAGAAATGAGAAAATCATTAAAGACCAAAGGAAGATACAGGCTTAAAATAATGCCATTGTAAGAATCTGGAATCTGAGTGGTATTTGCCAAAAAAACAGCAATCTGAAGAAATGAGATAATTCTATATTAATGCAGTTCTAGGGCTGTCTTTTACATGACACCAGCCACATTTATCTACCCAACATCAGGAACAGAAAACAGAGAATCAGTTTTCTTTCAGATGCGTAAAAAAGTCCAAAAGCAATCTGTTACTGGGCAGGCTGAGCACAGCAGTTTTCATCTTTTTTTTCCCCTATTTCCGAAATGTTCAGGGGAGTGCACAAGCAGCTCAGGATGCACAAGGTAAAAACTCCAAAGCAGACCAAAATTTACCCAAAATGTGTATGAGGAGGTTCCAGCATGGTTGTGAAGGAGGGATGTGAAGCACAGAAATGGAAGTGTGGCCGTTCCACCTCCATCTCTGGTTTCATCCCAGCACGTGGAGCTGCAGACCTGATTCCCAGGATTCCCAAGTCACACACGATTTCCTCCCCACCCTGTGTGTGCAGCACTGAGTCCACGCTCTGTCCCACCTCCAGCTTCCTCTCACTTTACCCCAAACCCCTTTCTTCCCTGCTCAGCACTGCAGCACCAGCACTCTGCAGCTCAAGGAGAGCAGTTTTATCTCCACATTGCCTTGGGCACCATCAGCAAAGCTGCCAGTCTGCCTGTGGGGACAGTTGGTGATATTTTGTGTGATTGTGAGGCTCTGTGTGTTTATAGGGAGCAGAAAAGAGCACAGTTTGCTTTTTAGGTGCCAACTTGACCTTGTGGCAGCAGCTGTTGGGAAAGCAAAGATCTCTTTGTGAGTTGTAAATTGAACAACTTGTTATGGAGCTACTGAAGGAGACTAAATTTGAAATGCCAAGATTATTACACAACTTTTATCAAGAGAGAGCATCCATCAGTCACTGAGATAAATTGGGCTTTAAGCAGCTTTCAGATAGATCTGTCCTCTTACTGACAGCTCTAAAAAGTTGTGGTGGTGCTGCAGAGAGCCAGATTGGAGCTGCTGCTTGCATGGACAGCAAGGTGCTTGGGAAGGTTTTCACCCCTGTTTTGCAGAAGCTGGGAAGTGATTCTTATCCCTTCATGGAATCCTGGATCCCTGGTCTGGTGGAATGACTGGAATAATTCTCCACTCCCTGGACTGTGGTTTTATATCCGTTATTGCTCACCAGCTCTGTAGTTTTGCTGGGGACAGAAACTCAAGCTGACACCTCCTCCAAGACTTTACCCTCCTTTATTTCCTCTGTGGCCCCAGGAATCTTGAACTTGTGCTTGTTTTCAGCAGAACAGGCTTGAGGTTTCTGGAGAACCAGTGGCTGTGGAGAAGAGAGAGCTGGGCATTCAGGCTGTATTGGGTCCCTGTAGAGAGAGGAGTAATAAATTAAACTAATAAATTAAACTAATTTCCACACATTGAGCCCGTTTTGCCCACGATGGAAATCAGGGATTGATCTCTCCCTGTTCTTAATTCTCCCCACAAGCTTTTTGTTACATTTTCACCCCTGCCCAGCAGTGATAGAGCAGCTTTGGTGGGCACTCAGCTTCCAGCCAGAGTTCAAGCACCACAAAGGAATGGAACTCACATTTTTTGTGGCCTGTGTTCTTTAACCTGCACCCTGCATCCCATCCCTGGCCCGTGCACCATTCCTGCTGCAGTGGGTGTGGGTGCTTTCCTTTCCTCTGCAGGATTTTTGGGTGTGGAATGATTCACCCGATGCAAATTCAGGTCCTGGAGCCAGAGCCTCAACTTCCACCTCCAGATGGCTTTGAAAATGTTGTTCTTAACCTCCTCATTGCTCTCTTTTCACATCCTGTTTACAGCTGGGATAGTTGAGATTTGCCTGTGTGAGGGGGATAATGTAACACACTGCTGGGATGTTTGGGAACATCTCGAGTTCTACACAAATGTGAATTATTCACTTGTGCTATTCATATCCACAAATATTTTGATGGTATAGCTTGTGTATGGCCTGGAGAAATACATCCACTACCCTGCAGTTGTATTAAAAGTGATAAACAAGGGGCCTTTGATCACCAGTTGTTGATAGCACTGTGACTGCTACAAGGAGTAAAACAACCAGAAGTGCATGTGGAAAATCCTGCTGGGCTGTGCATCAACCTAAACTCCATAAAACTTAAACATTCAGCCAGAAAACTCTTCCTTGAGGAAGATTTTGCCCCATCAGGGGCAAAAAGACCCTTAAAGTGTTTAATTCGTACCCCAACGTAGCTGAGCAAGTCAAGGAAGTGATTTTGGGGGGGATGCAATATTTGTATTTTCAGGCTCTTCCACAGCTTTTTGTGGAATGCTTGATGCATGATGTTACTGCTGCTGCACTGCAATTAGCAATGGGTGGTTTTGCCCCATGACCACAGGTAAAATTGCTCACTGAGCTGAACAAAGTATTTCTCCTTCCCCAGAAGGTGCAGCATTTCTGTAATTCATTCTGCCAAAAGAACACAATGTTTTTTCTGCTTGCTTTTGCTGTTGTGCTCAGATCTGTCTCAATTACAGAGTAAACCTATTTTTCCTTTCTCTTCTCCTCATTTTTATCTAGTCCCATGCTGTCTGCAAGTTTTGTATTGTTCTTGTTCCATGGAAAGGACAGAAATATTTAGAGTTTTTAAAAAGGACGAACCCATTTCGAGCTCTGAGGGCTCTTTGAAATAACCACCTCTTCAGCCTTTCATCTGAAATCCCAGCACAGAACAGCTCACCTTGTGCAGTGCTTTTGGCTGAAACCTGGGAGCTGTTGTCCTTCCCCTCTGGGGGACAGCTGAGAGGTGGAGCAGGGTTTATTTTGATGCTGAGGTGGTTTGTGTGGCTCCTTTATCCTCCTGTGCCAGTGCACGGCTGCCCTCTCCTGTCAGGAGTTTTCCATGTGCCTCCAGCTAAAGGAGCAGAATTGCCCCACTGAGCCTGGAGAAGGCAGGAAATAAATGCATTTAATGATCAGAGCTTTTCTTCCCAACTCATGAGCATAGCTTGTTGTGCTAATTCATGCAGAAGCTGCTTTTTATATAATATTTGGATGAAAGGAATTTATTGCAAGTTTAAAGACGAACGCAGTGGATTGATTTCTGTCGTGTCTCTCTCCCTCAGCCATGACTGTGAGGAATGGAGGCAACGTGCTGGTTCCCTGCTACCCCTCTGGAGTGATCTACGACCTGCTGGAGTGCCTCTATCAGTACATTGACTCTGCAGGACTCTCCAACGTCCCCTTTTATTTCATCTCCCCTGTTGCCAACAGCTCCCTGGAGTTCTCCCAGATCTTTGCCGAGTGGTAGGTGTGCCAGGGCAGCCCCAACTGCACCCTGAGCTGGGGGAAGAGGCAGGTGCAGGTTATCTCCACCTGCCAGGTTCTAAAATACACCTGATTGGGATTGTGAGCACGTCCCTGAGTCACCAGGGGTGTGTGTGTGTGTGTAAGAACATGTTCTATAATTAGGGAAGGATCATTTCCTATAGCACGTGCAAACTCCAATAATCTCTGCTTTTTGGTACTCACACTAATGAGTAAATGATGTTCCTGACCCGAGTGAGTTTTAGCTGTGCCTGTTTGCCTTTCTTAGCCCCCCCAAACTCTACCATGGTGTCCCTGGCTAAGCAAAATAAAGAGTTTTCAGGCTTCATTTTGCTGAGCCATGGCAAGAAAAGGCCAAGAGTGTCATGGGCTGCATGAGGCAGAGCAGAGGCAGCAGGTCAGGAGGGGGGATCCTGCTCTGCTCAGCACTCCTGGGGACACATGGACAGTGTTCTGTGCAGTTCTGGCCTCCCCAGTAGCAGCAGGATGTGGGATTTCTGCAACAAGGCCAGCACAGGGCCATGGAGATGAGGACAGGCTGAGGGAGCTGGGATTCTCCAGCCTGGGGAGCAGAAGGCTCAGGGGGATTTTATCATGGTGCACAAACACCTGATGGGAAGCAATGAGCATGAGGGATCAGTCTCTTCAGCAGGGCCCACTGGCAGAACAAATTAAAACACCTGAAATTCCATCAGGGTAGGGGATTTAAACTGCCAGAGGGCAGGGAGAGGTGGGATATTGGGAAGAAATTCTTCCCTGTGAGGGTGGGGAGGCCCTGGAATAGAATTCCCAGAGAAGCTGTGGCTGCTGCAGCCAGGTTGGACGGGACTTGGAGCAACCTGGGACAGTGGAAGGTGTCCCTGCCCATGGCAGGGGGTGGAACAGGATCAGCTTTAAGGTCCCTTTTAGCCCAAAACATTCCAAAAAAGTGATTTTATGAAATTCTGCAGCCTCTGTGCAGAGAGGTTCTGGAGACTTTGCTAAGGAGACATCAAAATCCAACTGGCCACAGTCCTGGATGATCTGCTCTGCTGGGAGTGCTTGAGCAGGGCTTGGACTTGATCATTCCTCCCAACCTCAACCATTCTGGGATTGTGAGTCCTGGAAAGGAGAACCCAACCACTTGGAACTCTTCCCGAATTCTTAAAAATGGAGACGTGCTCTAGAATATTAAATACAGTAAGGTAGCTCTTCTCTTCTTGCTCTCCAGATTTTGGAGTTCAGGAAAGAAAAGACAGGTCCTGGAAATTTTGTGTGAATTGATCCCTCAGGAGAATTGTAAAAGAGGATGGAAATCTGGTGAATTTACATGGAAATGAAGGCAAAAGTTGAACATCTGTAAAACAGAGGTTTGGGGTCAGAGCTGTGGTTAATATTCAGGGATTCCAGCCTTTAATTCTACTCTTTACTCAGCTAAAGGAAATGTCCTGCTCTTAGTATCCCTTAGACTTTATCAAAATGAGTTTGACCCAGGCTCATTTCTTTTTAATAAAGTGCAAGTATGAGCCAGACAGTGTTCCCCAGAAAAAGCCACCAGGACAGTGTCACTGCAGATCATTGTAACCTCACCCAGACCTCTGCCAAACAGCTTTTTTTAGCTGCTGTAATAGGATGAATCAGGAGTCTGGGCAGAGCTCATCAACAGCTCTCAATCTCTCTGTTTTAGAGGTGAGTGATTGATGGAAAATGCCAGGTCACAGCGAGCCTCGGGCCGTGGGGAGAGGCATTTTCCCAGCATTTTAACTGCACTAATAAAATGCACAGGGGAATTGGATGAGAATGAACACAAGGACCAGGTCACTGCCGAGAAGTGGGATGAGGCAGGTGGAATTCTGCTGTTGACAGATGATTTGGCTTTGCAAAAACTGCTGAGGTCTGGACTAGGAAAGGCTGTGGGTGCTGAGTTACAGATTTGTCTCGAGCAGCAGAGGAGCTCTGCTCTGTACACAGTTACCTTCAGCTGCCTCACACCTCCTCTGTGGGATGCTGCTGGGATGGAGTTGCTGTGCCCTGTGGGTGTGGGTCCTCTAACCACAAACCCTGGCAGCGAAGGGACAGATGGGTGATTCCTCACCTCGTGCCTCAGATCCGAACCGCTTTTCCCCAGGAGTGTAACGGTAGGTGGCAGCAGATGCTGCAGGATGTGCTGCACCTCTAACCTGGCTGATTTCCTTTTCTTCCCAAGGTTGTGCCATAACAAACAAACAAAGGTGTATCTTCCAGAGCCTCCTTTTCCCCACGCTGAGGTGAGTTACCCATGGTCTTGTTCACTTTCTGGATCACAGTCCACACAGCCTCGCTGTTGTTTTTCTGACAAACCTTCTGCAGCTATTTAAGTTTTGCTTAATTTTTCATAAAAGTGGTTTTTTTCCTTTGCTTCCCGTGATGAATTTGGGAGTGTGGGGGAGGAATGAGCAATGGTGTTCCCTCAACTCCAAAATTACCCTGTTTATTCCAGCCTGTCACTTGCACAGGCTGGCCTGGTTCACTCCTTCCCCCACAGGAGGAGATCTGGTGTGGGATGTTTGCTCTTATCAGATACAACCACGAGCATTCCCTGTGTCCAAGCAGTTGGTTTCCAGGTCTGTGAAGCTAAGAGCTTGTTATCAGAGACAGCTTAGTCATGCCAGCTCCTTCCTCCCTGACTGAAGCAGGCACCATGTCTGCAGGAGGAGGAATGGGAGCTTGAAAGAGAGATTTGATATCAAAAAGTTAAAGCTTGCAGCCCTCAGTGCTGTCAGTGGCAATTTTAAATGAAATTCCCTGAGCACTGGAATGAAGCAAAGAGGAATGAGGCTCCTAAATTCGGAGGATCTCCCTGCAACAAAATAATAACTTGAGGGGAAGCTTTAGCCAAGCAGACTTTAAATAAGTGTGGTATAACTGATGCCTTCAGAGTTACCTCACATATCAGGACAGGAAGTTCTCCCCTGGGAACAGGTGGTTTTCCCACTGAGGTAAAAGAGTGGGAAAGGAAGAAATGGGACTGAGAATTTTAGCTCAATCCTACTCCTGTAAGACTCTGAGCCACTTGGGGCATGCAGAAAACTGGCTCCTTTAGTTGCTGTGGCCCAGACTGTTTGATGAGATGTGCAGAGTGGCCATGGCAGGTTTAAGAGGCCAGAAATTAAATGCTTTTACAGCCATTGGGTGGTTTTTTTCCTCTGAGATCTCTCATCCAGGGACTTGTTCTGGAAATTGCCACTACCCATCATATCTATCATCTGTGGGTGCTTCAAAGGCAGTGTTGGAAGCAGGATCTGACCAGGAGCCCTCACTCTTTCCAGATGCTTGAATGTGTTTGAAGCAGGATGTGCAGTGGGTTATGTATAATCTGTTACCAAGAATGATGTGGGCTGCAGGGCAAGCCACCTGTTCACCACGGATTTTATAACCAAAAAAATTCATTCCCACTGATCAATCAATTCCAAATTCTCTGAGTACAAGACTCTGCAGCCTTGGCTGCTGGCTCTGCTTTCTGCCTTGCCCTCCATCCCTGCTTTCTGGGGTGTCCTTGTTGATCCACGGTGTCACTGGAGTCACTGACAGCCCACATTCTGGTTCACAACATTCACTGGAAGTGGCAGATTTAAGTGAAAACCCATCCAAAAATGAGGAGCCAAACATGCAGCTGTCAAAGACTGGATTAATTAACCCGTTTTATATGATGGGTCTTTGTGTTTATAGAGTGATAACCCTGTGCTGTAATTCCTGGGAGGTTTTATATTCCCACAGTGCCTGTGCAGAGCGAGATTTTGCCAAATTATTGCAACAGCTTTGCAAGAACTGCTCTGTGCTTCATGTGTGGATCAGGGTAATTATGGAGGAAAGGCCTTCCAGCAGTGGATCCCAGATCAGCTTCCCTGCACAGAGGGAGGAACCTGTTCCAGGTGCAGGAGGGAACATCCCACAGGATGTCCATGCCAGGGCCCCAGTGCTCAGCACGTGCCTTGGGTCCCTTGTTCAGTCTCCAAAATCTCACACCTGACACTGTTATTTCATTCACACAGTGTGGAACATCCATAAAACCTCTTCCCAGCACAATCCTGGGCCTCCACAACCCCCCCCCCTCCCCCCCTCAGGCAGGAGCTTTGCTTGCTGGCACTTCAGGGGATTTTTAATGAGTATCAGAAACAGACAGTGAGTGATGGCTTCTGTTGGAGAGGTTGTTAGTGGGGAATTGCTTGGCTTTTTTCAAAGTAATGGTAGGCTTGTGCAATGTAACCTGGGCTGAAATTGCCCATCATGAAAAGATGTGCTTAACTGCTCAGTTGTTGGAGGAAAACAGGGAATTACTCAGACATGCCTCTTACTTCTTAGGAAGCATTAATAACATGCCTGGCATGATACATCAGAGAGGGACAGGCCAGGAAATAAGCTGCTAATTATCCACAGAACAAGCCCAGCCCAGCATGATGCTGGTCCTGAAATGTGATGTTCCTGTTAGCTGTACAAACAGCAAGATTTAAAAACAAAGGAGGCAAAAAATCCCCCAAATCCTCCACGTTGTCCCTTGCAGCAATGAGTTCCAGCAGTGCCTGATGTGTAGGAGAACAGAATAATTCCTTCCTTTAATCAGCTGTGAGTGTATTTGGCATTTCACTTAACCATGCCTTTATTATTGTCACAAGAGGATAAATAAAAGCATCTTCATTGTCTCTACAATTACTATTTTTATTTCTCCTTACTCTCTGCACTCAGTTGTTTGAAGCTTTTGCATTCCCTCTGCATGGAAATTTTCCACTTTTATGATTTATGTTGCGTGTTTCGAGCTCATTCCTTGTTCTGCTCTGCTGAATAAAACCAGACACACGTTCAGCTCTGCAGAGGACCCGAAACATTTCTCCCTCCTTGTTTAATTCCACTTTAATGGAGCAGTAGATGTTCATCTTATCTCCTCCTACACAGTCCTGGTACAGTTCTTGTGGTGGCAGTTTGCTTCCTAACATCCAGGCTGAGTGAACAGGGAATACTTTCCCTCTGTTGGGAGCAAGGAATGTGGGCAGAAGTGCTTCAGCTTTGTAGGGATGGATTTGGCCATCACTTCCTGCTAAAGTTAATAAAAGTGAAGTGTCCAGGTTCTTGTTGAAGTCTCTCCTGCAGATTTTAGTGGTGCACAAACTAAAAGAGCTTCTTTTTGAAGGAGATTCTGAGGGCAGAGTTGCTGTGGCTCTGTTGGAGGGAGCTGGGGTCTGGAGCAACCACTTCCCAGGAGGAAAAGCAGGGAAGTGCAGAAAGGTTGGGATGGCTCTGGGGGTGCCTCTCCCCTGTGCTTGAACAATGCACATTTTCCCCAGCAGATACTGTGATGGGAGAGGAAGGAAGAGACCAAATGAAATAAAACTGGAAGCTGCTGCAAAGTCAAAAACTGGAGCTCTCAAATATTTGTCAACACAGGCTGGCAAGGCAGGGGGTGGTTTTCACTTCCCTGTATCCCTTATATCCAAGAATCAACTGTCTCAATAGGCTCAGACTGAAGCTCCACAAAGCCTTGCTGAAAGGCTGTGGAGCATAAACCAGTGATTTGTTTAGTTTAGATTTGTTATTTTGTATCCCACAACCAATATGTGGTGTTTCACCAAATCCCACAAGGGAATATCCCACCCCAGCCCAGCCACAGAGGAGGAATTTGGGCTCTCCTTGATCATTTTCACAGGATCCATGGATTGCACACTCTGCACCATCCCTTTTGTGGAGGTGGAGGCTTTGTATTTATAAATGAATGGCTCAGTTGTTGTGGCTGAATTGTTCCTCTCTGTTCGATCTTTCCATGGATAATTTCAGGCTCTAAGATAAGTGAATCCAGATTCCTCTAAATGTCTGCAACAATAAAATTTGAGAGGTAATTTGTATTGATCAGTATTTGCCAGGGGAGCGAGAATTTGGATTTACTGTGCTCTTGTTAAGGATTCTGTTAGCAACATCTCAGAGGAATGGCTGCAAAAACCCTTTTTTTCTACTCCAAAAGGAGCCAGGGTGGGAGTAATATTGATTCTGTGCTCTTAAACAGCAGCATTTGTCTTCCTCATCTTTGATTTTACCAGTTCCTGCATAACACATTTAAATAAACACCTGGAACCAGGTGATTGTGCAGTCTAATGGTTTGTTTATAGAATTGTATAGAATTGTACTGTAAATATTATCATGTAGGAGTTGGACTCAGTGATCCACGTGGGTCCCTTCCAGCTCTGGATGTTCTGTGATAGAATCAGGCCCCTGTTCATGTTGATCTGATGAAGGGAGTGAGGGAGGTGAAGTAATAAATGCATCTCTCATTGCCTGATAGGAGCCACATCTGTTCCAAATTCTGGCTACAGAGCACACACACACCCAGAGTAAATAGCAGTGTATTTTGGCTCACTTCAACAAAGGGTACACAAAGGCTCTGGAGATTTATCCTGTTTATAGCAGCACTTGCTGACCCTGTAAATCAAGTCTGCAGCTTTAAAGGGAAGCAGAACCGTTTGGGATTTCAGAAAAACACAGCTCTCACTCTTGATTCAGTGCTTTCCCAGCCCCTATCTCTTCAGCTTTCAGTCAATAGTGGTTCTTTCTGTAAAAAGATGCTCTGGGTGTTGCTTGTGCTTTCCAGGCCCACTGTGGAAATCTTGGCTGGCTCAATGCCAGGCATTGGGTTTGGCCCAGGCTGGAGGTCTGACCATGGCACAGCCAAGGCTGTTGTGCTTACACACCCCATCTCATCTGGAGACACAAAAAACCTGCACAAATCATTGCAAACTCAGTCCCCTTAATGATTTGTGAAATTTTGTTGGACCTGTTCTGCAAGTTCAGCTCTGTATATTTTTGATGGGGTGATTAGAAGAGGCTTTACTGTAGCCACTAAAATCCACCAGCTGCTTCCTCACTGGAGTGAGCAGAACATCTCCAACCTTGTTTTTGTAGCCTTTCACCCCTGCTCTGTCCCCCTGTGAGTCAGGGACTGTGAGCTGAGCTCTGGAGCCTCACCAGACTCATCAGAAAAGATCTGGCAAGATAAAAAAAGATGAAAAAGGACTCATCACCAACAAGCTGCTGAAAACTGGATTAGAGATCCTGTGTCTCTTCCCAAAGTAATGGGAGGGGATTTGAAGCTTCCATAATGCTTTGAAGAAAATGCAGCTTTTATGTTGCTGAGCAGGGAACATTTGTGGAGGTATGACAGGGAAATGAGCTGTTCAGGGCTTTCCACATCCAGTGCTGCTCTCACATCTTCCCAAAGATCTCAATGCTGCATACAAGTAAATATCATTTGAAGGAACCTGGGAAAGAAGATGCTGAAAGTACAGTCTGTGATTTTCAGGAGTGTCTTGGATAAATGCTGGCTGTAGAAATGTCTTTCCCTGACCTATCTGCCTGTCCCTGAAGGAGTTTTCCCCTGGAATGTCACATATCCCATTTCATATTTGAAATAGAAATCATCCTCTTCCAGTTTACCCAACTGAAACTGCTTCTGCAATTTCAGTTTTGAGACTTTTGGCTTCCCTCAAAAAGAAAAAAAAAAAAAAAAAATGCTTTTTGAGGCCATTTCCTACAAGTTCATTTAAATGTCAGTATTTTATGGATTCCAATTTGTTTTACCCATTGTCTGCTAAACTGCAGCTTTTATCACTGGAGCTAAGTTTAGATTCCAAACCCTGCACTCCAGATGTGTGAATCAGAAATCTTTACCAGCATAATTGCAGGAATGTTTTTGAGATTCAGTGCCTGTCAACTGCTAGAGCAGTTATTGGATGGTTTTTTCCAATTTCCCTCTTGAAGATCAAATAGGAATTAGCTATTACTTGTAAACTGCAGAAAGTGTGGTCCAGATTCTACTTCCTCCATGATTCAAGGATCTCTGTGGAGATGATCCACGTGCCTCTACAGAACTGTGTCATAACCTGAATTCTGTGGTGCACAAGTTGCTGAGAATTCTCAGTTTCTCTTCATTTCCATGCAGGCACCTTAGATCTGCCATGGAAAAAAGCAACATGGAGAAAAGGAACACAGGACAAGGGAAAATGCCCTTAAGCTGAACTGGAAGGTTTAGATGAGATATTAGGGAGAAAATCTTCCCTGTGAGGGTGGTGAGACCCTGGCACAGATTCCCAGAGAAGCTGTGGCTGCCCCTGGATCTCTGGAAGTGTCCAAGGCCAGGTTGGACAGGACTTGGAGCACCCTGGGGTAGTGGAAGCTGTCCCTGCCCATGGCAGGGAGTGGGATGGGATTTAAGGTTTCTTTCCAACCCAAACCATTCCATGGTTCCATGATTTGTTGAACAGCCCAACCTCCTTTAAAATCTGGCTGACAAAGGAAGCACCATTCCCTCTCTCCCACTCTTTATCTCCGTGGTTTTTATCTCATGTCTTCACTGTGTGATTTCATGTGTTAAATTCCTTTTTAAAAAAATCTGTATTTACAGTTATTTTCAGGCTGGAGATGGGAGCATATACCTGCCAAGGAAACACTTGCAAAATATTGCACGAAAGTGCTTCACAGCCTGGTTATTAAATTGCTTTTTAAGTTGCACCTTGTTTTGCAGATTAGAAAACAGTGGCAGGAGAAATAAAGCAAAACTCTTTGAAAAGTGCCCTGATAAATAAAACTTCTCCATCTCAGTAAAGAAATCTGTTCCACCTGCAGAGCTGATTGCACTGTGTCTGCAAAACATCTTACTGCTCTTAGTTCATGTTTATTACTGGTTTCAGAGATAGTTAAGGCAGGGAAAGTCTGTTCTTTTTCAGCAGGTTTGACTTTGTGTGAACCCTTTAGACTGAGGAAGCTCAGCAGCATTCTGCTGAAGGCAAAAGAGCCTAGTACTGCTGTGAGGCAAGAAAAGCAGGTTCAACATGAGCCCAGAGCTCTTTGCAGACATGGCAAATAGCAAAAAGGAGCTTATTGTGAATTTGGCAGCTGAACTCTCTGCTCACTCCAGGGAACTCGAAGCAGGGAGTGTTTGCAGAGTTTCCTCCCAGTCACCATCCTGCTGGTACCAAAGAAATGAGAGCAAGGGCTTGGAGGCACCTGGCCCCATGCTCTGACTTCCTTTTCATAACATTTAAGACAGTCATGACTAAATTTGTTGGGAAAAATCTGAGGGGTGTACAGGAAGGGACGCTGTGGTGAGTGAGGAATAAATTGTAGAACATTTATAATCTCTTGTCAATAAACACACCGAAGCACAGAGGCATGAAAAGTTGGTCATGGCTGGATTTTTTTGTTTTCCTTTCAGCTCATTCAGACAAACAAACTGAAACATTATCCCAGCATCCATGGAGACTTCAGCAATGACTTCAAGCAGCCCTGCGTCGTGTTCACCGGGCATCCCTCTCTCAGGTTTGGGGACGTGGTGCATTTCATGGAGCTGTGGGGAAAATCCAGCCTGAACACTGTGATATTCACAGGTAAGTAAAATGCTGATCTCATTATCAAATTAACAGTTTGTGCACTCTGGTAAAGCGTGGCCACATCCCTGGGGCTTCACTCATTTGTTCTGGGACAGAAGTTTTTGACTTCAGTAGGAGCTTATCTAAATTAAGGCCCCAGGACTGGCTGCAGGGACAAATGTAATTATTGTGCCATTTGATTCAGTGTAGCCCTGCAGAGCCAACCTTTGCCATGCAGAGTCCATTCCTGCCACGTCTGAGCAAAGTCTCTGTTATGCACAGCAGTGAAATGCCTGCAGGAAATTAACTTTTGAATTAAAAGCAGCTGGCTGCAAGTTAAACCCAGGCAAGACCTAATGGATGCTGCTCAGAAAGAAGAAACACTTCTTCTCCATGTTCCACAGGAACCACAAACCTTTCCTCATCCCTTCTCCTGCCCTTCCTTCAGGCAGTGTTCCTAAAGAGGTTTCTGCCCTCTCTGCTGTCCCAGAAGTGTGCACCCCACACAGAGCTGCCTCAGGGATCTGAGCTGTGCCTGCCTTTGGGCTGAGCTTTGCTCAGATGGGTTTTGGCTGGCAGACACGTTTGGAGCTGAATGTGCAGCTCTGGCTCATTCCCCAGGGGAGCTGTTTCCTTTCTCAGTGTTCAACAGGTCTTTTAAGTTCCTCCACTCCTCTCCATCTGCTCCTAGGGCTGACCCTGCTTAAAAACCCTTCAAGGCCTTCCCTGGAGCTGAGGTTCTGTGCAGGTGTATTTGTACCTGATGTGTCACCCAGACAGACCCTGCAGTGGGCTTTGTCCTCATCTGAGAAGGCAAAAAATAATCCTTTAGGTCCTTCCTCCTGATTTTGGATACAGGGAGCTCTGGGATAGTGGGAGGTGTGTTCTGTATGACTTAGCCAGGTAAGAGAAGATGTGGATTTCAGACTTGGACAAAGGAATCAGAAATAGGGAGGAGAGCCCTGAGGAACAGATCAAACCTACCCCTACAGCAAGGGTGGCATGGAGTCCCACTGTTAAGCTTGTTTTCCTCCAGTTTTCAGTGAATAGGAAAGCTGCTGGAAAGCACAAAACCCCCTGGAAAAAAGAGGGCTGGGAAAGGGTTCTTTCCTTCTTTCTTTCTTTTTTTCATTCCCTTCCTTCCTTCCTTCCTTCCTTCCTTCCTTCCTTCCTTCCTTCCTTCCTTCCTTCCTTCCTTCCT